>JAQGAZ010000187.1:0-86346 GCA_034692225.1 Polydesmus complanatus | reverse complement strand
GAGAGAAAGAGCATTTAATTTAAGTGGTGAAATACAGTAGGAGAAAACAAGTACTGTAATTAATTCAGTGAAAGCGAAGTATTTTGGGCAAAAAAAAAATTTTTTTAAATTGCAAATCACCTTTTTCCAATCATTGTGCGCCTATATGGGCCTATAAGTGTAGTCCTGATAAAGTTTATAAACAACAATCATGGCAGGCAGTTGAAAGGGAGGAAGTAAAGGGGGTTAATTTTTGAAAAATATTTGCAAGCGTTTTTACGATTTTGATAATACAGTAGTTCTTTGCATGCACTTCCCCCTCCCTACGCCACTGGCATTTACACTACTCTCTAAATATTAATTTCTAGAAATAGTATTTTTTTTTTTATCTAAAAAAATGTCCTATAGCGTTTATTTCTCTTTATATTTAAAAATAGTAGTAAACTTTAACGTTTAAGTTGAATTTAAAATTCCTAATTTAAAAATAAAAATAGCCTTTAGTACAGAGTGATGCGTAGCAACTTCCCTATATTAATAGTTTAATACCGTTAATAAAACATTGTGTATAACGGAATCGTGCGGTATTTTGTATTTTTTGTTTTTAATGTTTTCCGTTTTATTGAAGGTGTGGGAGAAAAATACTGTATCAAAAAATATATAAATAAAAATGATCCATCTGCAAACCTTAATATTTTTTAACAGTTGTATAACCGCTTTTGAGGGTCCCCAAAAACCACTTCGATCCAAACGGCCTTTTATATTAATTTTCCACTAAATTTTATTGATACTTTTCCAATGGTGTTCCTTTTAACTACTGTACTGTAGCCTACTCATTTATTATTTTATTCCTAGTTTTAACACTGAGTTTTCCAACTTTAAATTTTTTTTAATTTAATTTTTAGCAGCGAATTTTTCATGTCCATCAATAAGCTTACAATTTTTTTTTTTTTTTTTCTTTAAAAATTAAAAAAACAGTATGCAATACTGTGACTGCGTCCATTCCCCCTCCCCCCCCCCCCCTACCCTTTTTATTGTCCGTTGTAAGCAGTGTTTATAATAGTTTTGGTGTTCAAACCGCGTTGCACAAGTTTTCCGGTTTAGAGCTTTTTTTGTTGGTTCATTCATTTTTCCTTTTTATAAAGGGTTCGTTTTAAACAGGTCTTACTGTATAAACGCAAGTGCTGACTGTACCACATTTTTAAATTTCCAAACGCGTAATTAAATTGTAAAACACCAAAAACCAAAACACGATTAACTTATAAATAAAAGATGATTTTAACTGCAGGCTTTTAATCTAACAATCACCGACGTCATAGACAGCATCTGCCCACCCAACACATTTGCATAATTTTATTCAATCTAATTTCCTTTTACCTACCACAACTTTGGTTTTTAACACGGGGCTAAGAAAAACCAAAGCCAGTATATTGAAATAGAATTTAGATGTGGTAATTATAACACGAGGATAGATCTTTTAGTGCTATGAATGCCATCATTAAAAATTAAAAGTTCCGCGTCACCGATTTTCTTTTAGAGTTTGATTAAATTTAAGATGTTTCAACCCACCGTGTTCATTTTCTACCGTCGAATCGCTTAACATCGAGTTTGGCACGTAATAGGTGAAAGGTTGCTCAAGAGTTTATGATGGATGTTTGTTGGCTCAATGCCAAAATACATCTGCATGTAGGGGGAGATTTAAACAATTAATTTTCGCTCCATCAATTGCTAATAAAAGATTGGTTGTGAAACAACTTAACTGATAATGACGTTTAAAATTTTTATTATTATTTTATTATTTTTTTTAAATAGAAAAGTTTATACGTTAAATGATGACTTGTTCTTCTTCCTATAAGAATCACGCGTCAACACACACACAAAATTAATTATAATAAACGCGCTTGGGAACACGCTGAACGATACAGCCAGATCGATGAAACTTAGAAAATAGATAATTATTTCGCATTTAATTTTGAAAACTGGTTTCAAAACTTTTTAAAGAAAATTAACAAAAATAAATAAAAAATACAGTACAACTTTGGTTGTAACGTCGTCAAATGGACTGCGTAATTTCCGATGTTACATCCGAGTAACTTACAATCCGTATAACATTTGAGAGCGATTGATGCATTTCAGATTTATATACTTTTTTAGAAGAAACAAAAATTTTAAATAACTATGTTAAATTTAATGAAATTTCTACCGTCATTACAGTAAATTGGGTTTAATATTGCAAAAATTATGTTCTGACATTTTTGACGCTATAACCGAGATTAACGTTATTCTTTACAAAAACAGAGTTTTTCCCCAAGTTGTACTCCATATACGATTACGAAAAGACTATATCCTAGGTAACGTTATATCCAGGGATGTTATAACCAAGTTTTACTACTACTGTTAAACTAAATTATTACTTGACAACCAAAAATGATGGATTTTGTTTTTTAAAATCTTGATCTATTTTACTATATAACGCGGTTAAGTTGATGTGTAAAGTGGTTTTTGGCAACTTTTTATTAAATAGCGATACCTTTGATGTTGACGTAAAATAACTATTAAATAATACAAAACGTACGAACTCAATTCTACACTCAAACCCACACCACATTTTTTAAAAGCAAGAAAGAAAGAAAAAAAAAAGTTTCGCTATAAAATAAGCTGTTTAAAAGTTTAAATAAAAAGTTCAGCATTAAAAATAGAATGAACAGCTACGTCGTGTGTCTTTCTGTTCGTCGTAAATAATGCAATTAATTCTCTGGGGAAATACCTTTTGCACATTCTTTACAAATAAATAATCGCGATATGACGTCACCGAGCGGTAAAAAAGGTATTTCAAGATAGTGTACAAAAAAAAAACAACTTTTACACTAGAATTGACCGTAGGTAGACATACTAAAACTTTTCAATTTTTTTTTTTTTTTGTATCAAGATTTTTGGTTGAACACTTTTTTCTTCACACTTTAAACAATTTTTTTTTTCTACCGTTAATTTTTTTGATGCTCCAATTCAATCAATCATTTTTATTAATCCGATTAAACTTCGTTTTTATATTGCTTTATTCCTTATTTTTTTTCTTTTTTTTTTTTTCGTTAATGTAATTTTTCCGGTACACAAAACCTACTTCCGCTAAATGTGACTTTATCCGTATTTTTGCTTAGATTGTAATTAATAACTTTAATTATCTGCGGCGTACATAGAGAATACCAAGTAAAGGGCGTTATGATGAAACGAGATAAAACCATTTTTAGAACTGATTGTATGCAATTTCATCTCGTAATTTTTGTTCGGTCAATTAAACAATAAGTAAAATACCTGTTGAGTTTATATAAATATTCGCTCTTTACCCACTGTTTATGAATTATAAGTTAATTGTGCATTTATCAAATTAAAATATATACAGTATAACCTATAAAAACAACCAAAAAAAAAAAAAGTTTAAATGTACACGATGTACCGAAAAAAAAAACCGGACCTACGGTGGGGTGAACTAAAAACAAGCTATACTTTAACAATACCTGTACTTTAACAATAGCTGTACTATAATAATAACTACTTTTTACTATTTATAAGCTGTAGCAGTTAAAAGTGAACGTTACAGTGCCTGCATGGAATTAATTTGATCAAGGTGTAATTGATGCAGCAATTAGTTAGCAATGCTTGTGTTAAGGCAGAATACAACAATTAAATGTTATAAACATCATTAAAGTGAAGTTTTTCCATGTGTGATTGAAATGCAATGTCTTAGTAAACGGATTGGTGCAGACCTACTACACGTAATCCAATAAAAATTGGGTTTGGTTTTTTCCATACATCACAAAGTAAATACGGTAATTATTACATTTGCAATTCATTTCCAAAAACTTAAAAAAATTATTGGTTTTTTAGTGGATTCCTATAACAATAGTTGAATAGTGAGCAGTTAATTTATTTTTAAAACATTTTGCATCTCATTGAAAAATATTAAATGAAAATAAATAAATAAACAATGTACCGGTATTACTATGACTTTTATAACTTAATACGCACGTAGATTGCTCGGATAAATTAATAAAAAATTAAATTTATATTAATTATAATAAATTACAAAAATAAGGCGGTCTAATTGTCCATCTACAGTGATATTAACAAATGTAAATATTTATTTTACATTTTGACCTTTCAGGCCGGCCCATTTTGTGTAAGGATTGATTTCTAAATAATCTTTTAAGGAATTGAGTCTTTTCACCGCATAAAAAATTCAAACAAATGCCGGTACAATTTTAATTTTGTTTTAAAAGGATTACCGTAATATAAAAAAAACTTTTATTTTGATACATGTAGGCTACTTGTTTTGTTTCGTCCTGGGCTACCAGTAAAGCTTAGATTCTAAGAACAGTAGGAAAGAAAAAAACTTTCTTCGGACAGACTGTTAATCCTCCGTTATTACAAGTTTAAATTATTTTGTTAACATTTTTAAAAGACCGGAAACGTTTGAATAATTTAGGTTGTTTACGACAAAGTCACAAAGGGATTCCAATTTTTGACAATTTGGAGCACGCTAAACCCCCGCCCCTCCTCCCCCCCCCAAAAAAATATTACCGTATTAGCAATTACCATTACATTAAAACTACCCCTCGTACAATTGCATGAATACATGTTATATTGTATACTGTAATAAGTTTATCGTTTATATTAAAATATTTAAATTTATAATTCAATTTATTGTTTCGAAAATGGAAACCTACAAGTACAGTACATGTATTCAATTGCATCGAATTCGTGTAAGGACGAAATGTAGTGCTTAAAAAAGTTAAAGCTAAGTTAAAAGATAATTTTAAAAAAAAATGTATTGTGACCCGAAAAAAAACTTGACGCAATTGTTGTTGTCGGTTAGATATTGGCTCCACCCATTCCAAGATAAACAGCCAATGAGCGATGCGCAATGGCGACACAAAACGAAAAACAAAATGCATCTTGCTTTATGTTAGTAGTGTAGATGAGTGTGAGATTCAGTTAACAAACCAAATAAAAGAGTGCAATTTTACGTTGGAATTTCAATCAGTTTCAAATAACCCATCAACAAGTCTTGTTACAAATCCAAATTTAATAAAAGGTAAGTTTAAATTTTTTTTCAAAGAAATTACAGTATTACATTTTTTTAAATTAATTTCATCCTTTTTTAAAATGAATCATAACTTTAAACTTTAAAAAAATATTTAATAAAAAATGCTAACACTTGTATTTTATCATTTAATAATTTTTTAATAAAAATATAAAATTCATTCAAGTTAAATTATTTTCT
Source organism: Polydesmus complanatus (assembly GCA_034692225.1). Lineage (NCBI taxonomy): Eukaryota > Metazoa > Arthropoda > Diplopoda > Polydesmida > Polydesmidae > Polydesmus > Polydesmus complanatus. The sequence goes on along the minus strand of JAQGAZ010000187.1, from coordinate 81,089 downwards.
TTTTATTTAATGAAAAAGTAAACAATAGCTTTAAAAAACTGCAACGTAAAATTCAACATTTGCGTTAAAATGCAAAAACGAAACCCAATAAGGGGGGAAAAAAAGTATTTTTAATGAGCTACGATTCAATTAAAAATCAATAAATAATTATTGGAAAAATATCTTCGAAACTTTTTTTTAATGTTTTCCTTCATAAGCTCCATAACAATCTAAAAGCAAGCATATGTTTAACGTACTATTTAATCATATTTTAGACATTTAGTGCAAACTAAACCGAAACTTGATACGCTGCAGTGCTCTGCATAATTTGCTTAAATTATCATTTATTTGCATTGTGGGGAAAAGAGAATAGTGACGTACAAATTAACACATTGCTCTGATTTGATTAAAATAAGATTTCCACCAAAGATTTCCATTAAAGATTAATTACGGTACTTTAAAAGAAGATAGTAGAAAATTGTCTATTTTATTCAAAATAGACCCTCTTTAAATGTGTTAAGAAAATGTGATCAAATTGTGAAGTTGTTTATGTTTTCGTGGTGATCAAAATATGAGAATTGAAACTAAGGTTAAGTCCATGGAAAGTGTTTGGGAACAAAATTATTATTCCATTACGGTAGTCGTAATGTACAGTTTACGAGCAAATTCTAGTGAATTAATGTGTTTGTTGCTTCTTAATTTGAAAGTGTAATCAAAATGCGCGAGAATAGGCTTAAAAGCTTTGAACTCTTTCTGGCGAACTTAATAGGGGATTAAATCAGGCGATTAATTAATTTTATTTCGATTACGTCTTTATCATCTTAAACGACGACATTTAATTAGTATCATTAAGGCCAATAGATGTAATTGCGTGCATTAAGACATCAAAAAGCGTCATCAGCCCCCGCAGATAGAGAAACACACATAGCATAGTTGAAATGCGGCGCAGCCCACTTATTCTTGCTCTCAATGAATGCGCACCACATAACCGCATTCGCACCGCAAACTGTAGGGTTTACCGGTATACATTTGGTTAGCCATAACTTTCTTTTAAAATAAGCCTAAATCTTCCTTCGAGTGTGTACAATACAGCACTTTAAACCTACTACCGATATTATTGAATATTGCACTATATGCACGGTATAACTATGTAACTTATTCGTATCTTAATAATATATTGTCCTACTTGATAAATAAATCCCGATTTACCGGTATATTTTAATGTTTCTTGTTAAAGATTATAATAAAATAAATCAATACCGGTACACTGTATCATTAAAAAAAATTATTTCAAACAATATTACCGGTAACGATAAAAAAAAAAAATAGACGTTTTTTCTTAGTTTTAAACTTAATGAGCAAAATCTAATCTGTTTTTAAAGACTGTAGTTACGACGCCAAGCAAATTATTTAATCTTTAGATCTATGTAGGCCATGAATAAGCAATCTTGAATAAATAAATTGGTTTTAGTTACTCATGCATCCCTAAAATTAATGCGCAATAGTAGTTTATTTAAGACTGATCTCCATCTGAATCGACCTTAATACCGGTAGTTTGATCACTAAGCCTATACAATAAAAGATAAAGTTATTTATGACAATAAATTACAATATACAGTACTTAATTTAATTACGAACTTATCAAAGTAATTGTATCTGTAGTTGTATAAACGATTACTTTCGCTTAAAACATGAGATTTATATTGATTCATTAAATAAAAAACTGTCAGACCAAATAAATCCATTTCGTAAAATTCTTAATACAGTACTGTGTTATTTCGGCTACGATAATTTCAAAACCAAACGCAACATTTTAAAAGTTACATTTGTTTTTGTATGTGATAAATTGTTATTAATAAAATGTTTTTTTTTTTTTTTTGCAGTACCGGTTGAAAGCAATTACAGCAATCCAAAAGTATATGAATAAAGCAATGATCAGTGTTATGAGGAGTAGTGTGCTCCTCTTAATGGTGATGCTGTTATGTACGAACGATATCAACCAGTGGAAATGCGATGCCGCCATTGATTGCAGGTTTGCAAAAAAATTTTATATAAGCCTATTGTAGATAAACTTAGCTAAAAAATACCATATTTAATAAGCTACACAGTCATGCAACATACAATAAAAAAGTTATAAAGAAATGCAAAACATTGACGATATGAAAACGGATATACAGTAAATCGCGCTAATTTAATGGTTATAAAGTAAGGTCTTTGCAGTACTGCACTACCGGGTTTTGGCCAATTTTCATTTATTATAAATAATAATCCAACAAGTGTAGATACTAACTTTACACCATTTTTGCAGAGCAACTCAAACTTTTGTTTGTGCGATTTTTAATTTAAATACCGGTGAATATGTATCACAGTTTCGGTTTGTTTTAATCAGCAAATATCACCAGTGTAATATCCAAAGCATAGTTTAATACAGCGATAATGTTGCAAAAATATTATTGTCATTCTTTATCTGTCATTTATTGCCTCAAAAAAAATCACGAGGTGTAATGTTGGGAAATGTAGCCAGACAGACAAGCACAGAAAACTTTACATAAAAATTTGAATAAGTTTCACTGTAAAACGGCGCAAAATGAAAACTTTACACCTGTTGCATAATGTTTTATACCAAACTAAAATAATTGACCAAAATTATATCAGACACCGAGTAGTATAATAAAATGATATCTTATTATTTTCTGCTATTTTTTTTTTTTTTAAAAACTCGGTAACTCCTTTGAAAAGCATAATGAACTTTTTGGAAACAAATTTAATATATTCTTTTTTTTTCTAAACTTTTAATTAGTATCAAATTCTTCACTGTGTTTAAAAAAAAATCACAAAAAGAAAAAAAATAAACAAAATGTAACTGAATTTTTAAAATGTTAGAATTTTGTGATTTGCATAAACATAAACTTAATAAGCTATCATGAAATTGGCAGCAAAAAATTCAATATATTTTATTCAGAAATAAAAACATAATCCCATTAATGTTTTTAAAAGGGTTATTAATTTTATAACACTTTCTTTAAATTTTGTAAGCTTGCGTTACTGGTATACAAATACCTAATCAGAACTTTGTTTAAATTTTTTTTAAAAAAAATAAAATAGTTTTTGTCAATAAAAGATAATTATTACCGGTAGCCATTTATACTTTTTGTTCTCAAAGTTGCCCTTATTGATATTTTAAAATCTAATAATCTACTTATTCAAAAACAAATTAAAATAATATCGAATTAAATTTTTTTTTTCCCTATTTGTATTAATATTTCTTCGTCAAATATTTAAACAATCATTTGGATGTATTCGTTAAAGATAAATTTAAACTTAAAGTATCGTAATAAAGAGAGACAGCATTCTATTATCATATTAAAAAACTTAATTTTTTTTGCTAAATTCGCTTTGTATAAATAGCTGCTATTTAAAACAACAAAATGATAAATAAATTACTCAATGATGGATGAAATTATTTCATTTAATGTTCTGCTGAAAGCTTTTCGAAATTCTGTAGGTTTTGCCTTTAAAATGTATAAGAAAACCTTTTCATCAAAAAGCGATAAATCCTTAAAAAATTAAAAAAGTCACGTTATTCAAATGAATGCTCAAGTTAAATGTGCAGGCAGGTAAATAAAAACAAAAATGTTCACAGAGGCTTAAATAAAAAGCAATTTCACGTGTGGAGTGCAATGTTGTCAGACGCCTTAAGGCAATAATCCTAGCTCCAGCATCTCTATCTTTTGCTCCATTAGCTTCCTCTTAAACTTTAAAGATCGGTTTGACTGAGAAATCATTTAATTGGAAAAACATTCCAAATACAATTATAGCGCCAATTACACGCTCGTATGACAAATATTATGAAAAACAGTCTCTAAGGATTATTTTCAATTTCATGAATCATTTTTTTTATTATTATTTCTGTCGTAGGCGTTTTGTATTCGCTCCCATCTGCCGGGGAGCCAGTGCTAAAAGAGCAGAATTGGCAGCATTGCCGTCATTTCCGTACGTAATTAATAAATTTTTCTTTTTTACGTTTTGCTTTTACAAAATAATGTAGTCACAAATTACTACAGAAAAAAAAAAATCAAGCCTTAATTGCATTTATTTGTTGTATTAATTATCGTATTTTAATTTCTTTTAGTGATTTTAAGTCAAAAAGATTAGATCCTACCAGAAAAACGTTTCGCCCTAAATCTATCGAGGATATTCAACTCAACCCGCAACAGGTAATATTATCTTAATTATCCGCTCCAGCTCATAGAATGTGCTTAATGCAGCATCCGTTGCCCCCCATCAGTCCCTGCCTCCTCAATTACTGCTCTCATTTTCTCATTCCTGTTCTTCTGAAGATATGAACTAATGATAAATTTCATTTTAAAGGAAGTTATTCTGAATTCAATTTTGAGCAAATATTGGGATCAGATGGATACGCCGAAATCGTAGCAAGCATCTTATTTAATTAATTCGTTTTTCGGAGATTTCAAAATGTTTTAAATTCATCAAAAAAAAAAAAAAATGGATTTTCACGAAATTTGTCTTTAGATTTAAATCAATATTGAAAATAATGATAAGGTTTTTTTAAAAAAATAAACTACCGTAAATAAAATTATTATTTGATTGAATACATCATAATAACTTTAATATGATTTTGACTGATAAAATGTTTCGCAATAAAAAAAAAAATCTGTATGTAGTTGTACTTATATTCATGTTTATTAAAAAGTAAAATACATCGTATGCAAGATTTGTAGCATATTATTCTTAAAATCTTATCAAACTTTAATTTTCTTTACTTATGAATCCTTCCAAACCAATACCATATTAATCAAAATGTAATTATTAAAAAAGTATATAAAAAATTAAATCTCTAGCTAAATCTAAATAATAGTTATACTTATCAAGTGGAAAATTTGTAATACTGAGTATTACTGCATTTTTAAATTTCTAACTAAATGTTTTGAGTAAACAGACATGTGATACGCGTATGTACAGTACATGGATGTTTATAAAATTCCGTAAATAGAAAAGGTGATCTTATCAGGTAATAATGAAGTCATTAAATCTCTTTTAGTAAAATTATCGCTTCTGTATTATAGTCTTAATGATAATGTAGGTTTTTAAGAAACCAGGACGCTCCCCCAAACGCCAACCTCTTTAAATCTTTCTTCAGACACTAAAAACATATTTTGGCTTTGACATAAACCGGCTGTTTCGGTAATTGGTCTTTGCTTAAAATCTTACAACGCTCTTTACCCATAACATAAATTAATAAAGGAAAAACTTTATGAGTTTACAACCAATAAGAACATTTTTAAAGCACTTACAACTCAAAGTTTATCGATAACGGGTGCATTTATTCCGTGTTTAACGCATCTTTCACGTGTATTTATGCTGACGAGGCTCTATAAACCTATTCGCATATATTGCTGACCTCCACTTTGTTTTTCTCTCGCTCATGCTTTATTTTCTAAAATCCAAAAAATGACTAATCTAATTAACAAATCATTCTAAAATGATAAGTTAAAGAAGGATGTAGTTAAATTTAAATAATAATTGTACAGTATTATAATTGAATGCAGCAAATATAAGATTTAAAAAGCTGTAATTGATGCTCTTAAAACTGTGCATCCTTTTACCTTAATAATAAAGAATTCAGAAATAATAGTACAAACTTCTTAAGATGTCAATTTAACTAATTATTATGTTGATCTATTACTATTTCACTACATTTTAATTCGAGGGGAAATAAACCATAAAAATAATCTTAAATAATCTTAAATTTATTTCAGAAAAAATATAAATATAAAGTTTTTACTTTTTATTGCGTTTCCTTTTCATTTCTTTCTTTTTTAATTTCCGTCTTTCTTCTCTTTTCATTTCTTCCTCTTCCGGATCTAATCCTTGCATTATTAATCGCTTCTTTTTATAAGTTTCTTTCCTTTCATCAAAATCTGACGCGTCAATTTTAATTTCACACTCTCTCTTTGTTACGGCAACTTGCGTTAAAATATTTAACACGTCCTTTTCTATAATTACACAAAATTTCAATATAAATTAGAAAAAATTCTAAGTCAAAACTATGAATTAGTACGTACCACAAACTACGAACTCAACTAATTTTGTGTTAACGAATTTTTCAATTTCTTTAAACGCATTAATATCTTCATCACGTTGCGTAACAAAAGTAATAGCCATTCCTTCACGACCAGCACGAGCTGTGCGGCCAACACGGTGAACATAATCTTTCGGTACTCTTGGTACATTATGATTAATAACTAAATCAACAGTAGGAATATCCAACCCTGAAACAAATCAATAATTTTAATGTGGAATGAAATCTACTGTTTAAAAATTGAACCAACCTCTGCTACAAACATCTGTTGCAATTAATACTTTCACTTTGCTGGATTTAAAATTTGCCAACGAAGCTAATCTTTCCCTTTGAGTAATCCTGGAGTGAATTCGCCCACATTGAATTCCTAGTTGTAGAAACATGGTGTACATTACTTCACATTTTCTAATAAAAATAATCAAACAAATATAATTACGGCATTTAGTTAATGTCAACAAATTGTATCAATCGCAAAATGCAATTGCAGATAACTATTACAAGTGCAGATAATTTTTTTTTGAGAAATTAACAAAAACCAATTACTTCATTGTGACGGTAAATATCATAACCGATCTATCCTTATGATTATTGACAAACTGGTGAACGATTTGTACTAAATATCCATCTTTATAGTCAGCGGGTGCAAGAACATAGCGTTGATCCAAATGCTCCACCGTTGCAACATCGAATTTCGATTCCCAAAAAAAATAATCTTCTTTCGCTATTGCTTTAACTTGACTCAACGCGTCCGTAATTGTGGCACTGAACAGCAAAGTTTGTCGTTTACTCGGTAAAATATCCATTATAGTTTTCATCTTTATTAATAAAATTAAAATTCCAAGTATAAGCAAATAAGGCGCAAAACAAAATACAATACTGTATTCATTATTATTACCTGATCGTTAAAGCCTCCACCTAGCAATCTATCAGCCTCATCAATAACTAAATATTTAATATTGTTAATTAATAATGTATTAGAACTCTGAATGTGATCGGCTAATCGTCCTGGAGTTGAAATAATAATATGCGGCTTGTCAGACAGTTCTAACCCTTGAGCCACCATGTCCATGCCACCAGTTATTACACAAACTCGCAAATTCATAGGTCTACCAATAGCTTTAAATTGATCCGCTATCTGTATCGCACGAAAAACAACAAGAATTAATAACATGAACGAAGCAATTTACAATTAATAAACATAACCTGATAAGCAAGCTCCCGAGTTGGGGTCAAAACTAAAGCGTATACGCCGTATGGATCCTCACTTAAAGTTTGAAGAATAGGCAATGCAAATGTTAAAGTTTTCCCGCTGCCGGTTTTTGAGCTGATAATACAAAACTTTTGTTTCAAAATTGCCGGAATACAATGCCATTGAACAGGGGTTGGCTTTTTTAAACCTATTTATAATACTACAATTAATAAATATACAATAAAAATTAAGCATAAATTAAATAACTACGTACTCATTACTTTCAACTGTTTCAATAACCACGGTGAAAGTTTTAGATCTTCAAACGTTGCATTTTCGGGTACTTCATCCGAGTCGGCCATATTAGACTCAACCTCCATAATCTTGTATATCTTAAGGTTCGTAACAATATATTACTGTTAATTATTATTCCGTATAAAGTTTCAGTATAATAATTATTATTATATAGTATTGCTATCGACAAAATTCAAAGTACTTTACATGTACTGTAATAGAAAAAAGTTAGAACCGACTCTCACGTGGCTATATCGAACAGACGCTTTTTCAGACTTCCGTCGTCATGGTGATGTCATAACGCGTGTTTAATCATCTTGGTTGATTATGACGACATTGTTTATTACATTATATTTATAAAAAAAAAAATTATATTTTTTAGTTATTAAAAATTTATTTTGAATTAATAGACAAAGCTTGATTTGATAAATTAAAATCAAAAGTTAGCGCAAATTTTGAAGAAAAGATTGATCACCAGATGTCGCTGAAGTTTCTTCTTTTTGCAGGCTGAAAAGCGCGGGAATGACGTAACTTTTAGAAACGCGATCGTTGTTGTTTAATGCTAGTCAAACCATCCCAGATATAAAGTTTTCACATTTTAAAAACTATAAGTCACAATAAGTATAATCCTGTCTTAATAATTATCGCGATGCAGTCGATCTTCAGACTTAAATTAAGTCTAAAATGACAACTAGTTCTCTTATATTTCTTCATGCAATCATCCGATTAGCAATTTGGTATACCTCAGGCACTGTCGACGCAAGCAGGAAGGACGATACAGTAATTAATACCTACGGTAGCCTTGTAATATTGGATGAATAATAATTATACAGTAACCCTACAACTGTCGTTCGATCTATTGTGACCGCGAACCTATTTGACGGATTTTGATCACCGGTTTTATTACGTTTATAAGGAGGTAGGCCTACAATGTCATGCCCCTTAAAATTTATTGAACCGGCGAGTCAAGTTTTGAACATGTCATTTCAAGTCTTGTCGGTTTTGTGATGTTGCCGCGTGAGTGGTAGTTATTTGCGTTTAAAATTTTTTTTAAGAACAGTCGAATATAATTGCATATACCGGCACTGTAATTGTAAGGATTTAATTAACAAACTTTCTTTAGAAGAGAAAAATTGTACCGTATATGGCGGTTCAGTGTTTTTGTGGCTATGAAGAAATTTAATGGGTTCGCATCGAAATTCAACATCCATAAAAGATGAATGCTGCACTATACATTTTCTTCGATCTCTGCCAAGTACTCTCTATCAAACAAGCATTAAATTTCAATTCGGAGAGGCTCCGAGAGAGTGCATACTACGAGTGTACGACATTCAAGCTCAAATTTATTGTTATTCCGATAGCGCGATCACCATCAAGAAAATTGGAAAGAGCTCGCGCGGGATAAGCTCAATCCACACGGTAAATTAAACAAGAAAAATTTCGCGACTTTCCCTAAGAAATGCAATTACTAAAATTAAATCTTGCAGAAAAAACGATTTCAACTTTATTCGCGAGTTCGTCAAAAATAAGTTGAACTATTATATTCTAATGCTAATGAGCTCGCTCACTTTCAACAATATTTGATGATGTTTTGAAGAGAGGACGAAGAAAAGGTAAATAATGATTTTTGAAAATTATTGTTTTTAATAATAGTGTAATAATTATTGTAAGAGTGAGTTTAATTAAGTAATACCGTAGTCAATTATAATATTATTCCATCACTTAATTTTTTAATGGTAGCCTATATCAATGCTGCCTATTATTTTGTACATGTCAAAAACTTGTATTGAACTTGCGTAGCAAAAGCCAATCATTATCCTCGCCCAAACCGACGTTGTCAATAAATTATTATTATTGTCCCATCTCAACTGCGCAATCGCAAACGCTGCTTTGCTTGTCATTGATAAATGCGATCCATTCCAAATTCGGCCGTACGCATGCGCGGTAGCGTCGAAATCAAAGCGCGAGAACGTAGTACGAGCGTAAAACGAGCGCTACTACATTATCATTGATGGCAATGAAATCATTGTTGAAAGTGAAACGGAAGTGGGAACACAAATTTATAACCACAAACTGACGCCTTTCTTTCATCATGTAGGTACAAATATTAATTTTTTTTTTCTTTTGTTTATAATTATTCATTTCTAGTTACCGCACGGTAAATAAGGAGAGAAAAAAATTATTATAGGTTAAATTAAAATAATTATTATTGAAAGTTAGATTTACGACAGAACCAATAGCTTAACGAACGGATTTAAAAGTTTGCTAAATCAAAGAAATTGATTATTTTATAATACATGCATTATGCATAATTATATTTTTTGTTGTTTTTAAATTTTTTAAACTTAATTTAAAAAACCTCTTAATAACCTTTTTTTGTAATACCGGTAATGCTAAAAAAAAATTTTTGTTTTAAATTGTACAGTAATTTTTTATTGTTTGATTTCTCATTAAGAGTTTTTAAATTAATACATTTGTTTTGTTTTTTTGCCAAAGTTTTGTCAAAAGGGAGTTTTTGAAAATGACTTAATTAAGTTAAAAAAGCCTTTTTTTTAAAAAAATTTCGTATGATGAATTAATTTTTGACTAGGTAATTCTATTATTTTATTAGCTTACTGTACACGCGCTTGATTTTAAGACTATACAGACAATTTCAAACTCAATCAATTGAAAATTTTCACCACTTTATCAAACTTTTTGTCGATTATTATTTTTATAAAGGCTTACCGCAAACAAATAAATAATAGATAAATTTTTAATTAGGGGGGGTATAACTTTAAATTTTTCTTTCCGGAGAAAGCGTTCTATCAAAGGCTTTATTTCAAGCAAGTACAATGATAAAATATTTTTTTTCTAATGATACGTTTACAGTATTTAGGTTTTCGTTATTTTCGTAACCGCATTGTTTTTTTCGTGTTTTATTTATTTATTCTCGAACTGAAATTTTAAAAATTGGGTTTTACACAATTTTAAAAAGAAAATTAACTTATAGTAGTTTTGTTGGGGTGTTTTGTTTATTTACATAGAAACTGTTGTCAAAATAAAAGGGAAAAAATAAAAGTAAAATATTTTTTTTTATGGGAAAAGGCAATTTGTAAACGTAATACATGTAAATTAAATAACTTTTGTAAAGAGAAAATGTTTTAAAGGTTAAGGCAAAAAAAAGTTTTGTTGGCTAATTATTTGTGTTAGCGTCATCCGGTATTTAAATAAATTATCAAAGCTAATTTGAATGTAAAAGACTAAAAAGTTTTTTTTTTTGTTTTTGTTTTATGAAAATATGAAAGAAGGTGCCTTTATTTACGACTAGGCGTTCGGAACGATGTTTGGCGTAAACGTCAGCGTGCGCGAAAGTGATTGCGTTTTGAAATGCAAATGTAAACACTTGTGATTGAGAGAATGAGCAGCTCCACCGACCTACCCGCGTCTATACTTTATATTTTGAAAAGTTGCTTAGCGACACCGGGGCCACTTAGAGTAAAGCTATTCAAAGTTAATTAGCGAAGCGGACGAACTATTTTCTTCTTACATTACTATTTTTTTTTTATCGCGGTCACTAAGCTCCGCCTAATCAACATTTTAAAAGTACGTCACTCCAAGTCTCGATCGTGACTGTTTCCACGAGAGGTGCAATGAAATCGCGGTGAAATTGGGGTTTTCAAAAGGCAGCAATGTTCTTAACTCTCAAAATTTGAAAATAATTTGAGTGGAATTAACGAATCCGCAAATAGGAAAAAGCACAAAAATATATATATGTATGTTAAGATCGATATGTAATCGATTTTTCATGAAATATTTTTAGCTTTAAAAGTTTTTTTTTTTCTTCTTCTTCTTTCTTCGTCGTCCTTTATCAATCGAAATTCCATTCATTCTTTACTTAGTTGTACTCTAGAATGATGATGCTGCTGCGGTTACAATTGATTTTATCAAAAATTGTTAAAGTGCCCATATTACTTTTTCAATGTAAATAAGCAAACTTTACGAGGGGTGGGGGGGGGGGATAGATGTTACAATAAAACAAAATGTGGGGTAACCGTTAACGCAAAAGCGACGAAAAAGTTTATTTTCCCGCGAGGTGTCGTAAAAGTAACAGCAAAACTAGTGGTTACCTTATTTATTTTTTTTACCTTCTTTAATTCAATTTCGAAACTTTCATTCAACTGGTAATAAAATTTAGTCATTAAACGACCAAACAAAAAATAAATAAATAAATAAAACTACAGTATATCCTTTTGGTACCTAGCTGTTAATAATTACTGTATTATACGAGTGGATTAGATTGATGAATTTCAGGATTTTGAAACCGCTAAGCTCTTTGAGATTAAGATGTTGACCGTAGAAGCGAATGGCTTGAATAGACTCAAACTGCGGTTGAGCCATATACATGTAAGGAGGTTATATACAGTATACTGCAAATTATGAGCTTATCCTTCAAAAATCAATTTTCCACCGCATATACTGTACGGTACCTATGCAAATAAACAAACCGTCAGAATAGAATTGTAGTTTAAGAAAAACTTAAACATTTTCGTTTTTATTTACGTATATTTAATATTAAATTGAACTTTAAAAAACGTTATAAGTGTACATATGGTTTTTTCAAATTTATTTCTGCAGATGCAATATGATTTTAATTTTACTTTAAAAAAGTATATGAAATGGTATACTATTTTTTTATTTACAGTACTTGTAATAATTGGTTGACAAATACGTTTTAAAATGTTATATTTGAGTATATTTTTATAATTCAAATAAAATAATTTGCTTTGGAGAGGAGTGCATCAGCCTCCGCAATTCATAAAAATGGGGACGTTGAAACGGTTAGATTAGATATAGTGGTATTAAATAGAGAATATCTAACGTTGTTTGCTGAATGAAGAGTCTTTTTTTTTCTTCTTGTTGGTATTCAATTTACTACCTACGGAGAAGACGAATCCTTTAATAGAGAAAATATCAACATATTTTTTATTGTTAGCATAATGCTCTCCGAGCATGTCTAGAGGGTATTGCGGCGACAAAAAAGTTCCCATCGCGAGATATTGGGATTTTTGTGCATGCTGTGATAACAGTACGCAGCCTATGCGAGTATGTATCGCGTATTTGTTGCGTACGTGTGTACATTTACTAGTCAATGTATATAAAAATTTGCAACAAATTGTTTTTAAAAAAATCGATGAAATACCGTATTATTTTGCCTACAATATAATATATAACTTATTATGTAGGAGTATAATAATTACAGTACAGTACATTTAATATAATTTAATGTACCGGTATCTCGAAATAATTGAGTTATCGAATGATGGTAATAACTATTATGCCTATGCTTTCTCTAGTACCGATATACATTTGCTGAATTAACACTTTCACCGTAACTTTATGATGCTTTATATTGTATGTACAGTATATGCAATAAAGCACAATGCCACATCAATTTAAATATCGGTATATGGCATTGTTTCTTAATAAAAAGGCGAATTGACCACAAATTTAATTATGGTTGCTGCGATATTTTCTATATAAGAATTATTTATTGTTTCTATTCAGTAACGTCATTCCGTAGGCAGAAAAAATACTATACCGGTAGTGCAGTATATTAGCTTCTACAGTACATATTGAAGTTGCAGGGCTTTAAGCAGAGAAGTGTTGGATTTATCACAATGTAGAATTTCGTTTCCGCAATAATTACTCGCTACTTGATTATACTGTAGTGGCGATTAAATTCATTCCTTTTATTGTTAAGCTTACCAAAGACATAAAATTATTATCTTGAGAATTTATGTTAGTTTAGCAGTACCTTTTTATTTGGTCGTAAAATGTAGCTTAAATATAAGCTTGACAATGCGAATTAAACAAGTTTTTTTTTTTTTGTTAAATTTTTTTTTACAAATACGGAATAAAAAAAGTTTTAATTAGTTTTTTTGAGAACGTGATATATTTTTGTTTAACCAATGATGAAAAAATATGAGCTAATAAATCAACTTTTGTGTGGAGGGGTTTTAGGCTGTTGTGATAGGAATGCATTCTTATAACTACAGTAGATTGTTGTTGTACTGTAATAAATGAAGCACTGAAAAGCATACTCCGCGCATTATTATATTTATAGAAACCATAGCTACTGTTCACCATTCAAGGCAACGACAAATATTTGAGATAAAGACAAATATTCAAAACAAAAAGTTCATTTGATTTTAATACTTTGTAAATCTTGAATTTTCTAAACGAGAAGAGTTTTCAAATACTGTAATGTTCAAATCTTTTAAAGGGGGAGATTTAACGAGGATTTAATAAGCGATTTAATTAAGCGACTATTTAATAAGAAAAGACGAGTAGATTATTGGGATTGAAAGAAATAATAAGTATTTGAAGAAAAAATGAAAAGGTTTTTTTGCTGTAATGACGATACAGTATCAATAATAATTATATATTGATATTATATTACAGTATATTTATTTCGTTTTTTAGAAATTTTATATACTCTTCAAGTACACTATCGTATGTTTTGGACTTTTAAAGTTAGGTTTTACCTCCTCTTTCGTATTTTGTTTTATTATTCTCGAAGACTTCCTTTAAAATTACAATTTAATCTTCCAATTTAATATTTTATTATGACGTGTGGGTGGGAAAGTTTTTTGAGTTGAACTATAGCGCGCGCGGGTATGAGAGACCTACCGGTAGTATGTTTGATCCCCGGAGTAAAGGCATTTTCAATTTTTCCGAACACTCCCTGGGGTCTTTCCTGGTCGGCGAATTCAAGCCCTTTAAATTGAAAAGGGAGATTTTGAGTCTGTATATAGTTATACCGACTCGGGATCGCTTGGATTTGGTGAGTTATTGAGCTTTACTTTCGAACCGAGTTATATTGAATATGGTTAGATCGAATAAGACTTCGTCGCTGAGTAAAGAAAAAAAGTTATTTGTCGAAAAATTGTTAACGCAAGTTTTTCATCGGTTATAACCGCTATAAACATTGAAAAAAAAAAGTAATATTCGCATTCTTTGCGCACAAACCTGTCATAAACACCAAACTACAATGTCAGGTCCCTGACACGATCAAATAGCTATGTAAAAACCTCCTGCGCAATTTTCCACTAAAAATTCTTTTCATACCGGTAAAACTTTTTCAAATTTTGTTCTCATTTAAAAAAAAAAAAAAATATTAATTATAATAGGAAACTTTATTTATATTATTATTCTATAAGACTATAGTGTGGTAAAAAGTTTTGGAATATAAAATTAATGTTGCGCCTATTAATTAGTTCACATTAATTTTGTTATGTAAAATTAGTTTGACATAGGTTATCTTAATAAATTAATAATTTTGTGAATATTTTATTAGTATTTTTGTTGACATGCTAAGGACTCGGCACTTAATAATTTTGAAGGCAGTATTTTTGGGTGTTAGACCCCCGCAGGTGTTTAGATTGATAAATTCGACGGATGAGTGTACCGCGCACGGATGAATTACTCGTAACTTTATAAAATAGTTTATCGAATTACCGTAGGCCTACTCGATCGTAGCACGTTTCATATAAAGGCACTTAAAAAAATGAGTTTTCGTTAGTGTTTCCAATTAAACTGTTGCATGAAATTATTTCAGTACAGTGTATAGCGCCCAGCACTAGTATTTAGTTTTTAAAAATATAATGAGTGGTTGAAGAAAATAAATATTTTCAAAGTCGTATAATATATATATTTTTTTTACCCGCATTAACATTTAAGCAAAAACGCCTTGAGTGCGTGTAATACAACATTCATAATTTTTTTATATACACGGCTTGATTAAAAATGTCGTTTGCCGACTTATCATCTTCAAAACTTCCGCCCTATATCCTTCCAACTTTTTCTTATTAATAATGAAAACTAGCGAAGATAAAGTTGGGGAGTATAATAGAGAAACTCGCAGTTGTTTTTTTTTTAAGTAAAAAAAATATTTTTTTTTCCGGTTTATTCAAAAAAAAATATAAAAATAAAGTAGAATTCAAAAAATGATAATTTTTATAACCGCTATGGTTTCTTTTTTATACAACATCTTTATTTCAGTCATCTTTGAATGTATTTTCCAATTTTCAATGGATTCAATAGAAGAAGTTCCTTTCTCCAACTGTGACAGACTTCAAATAAATAGTGCGTTACATTTTGTGTTCATCACGCGGTTCTCCCGTAGTATTGCATAGTCAATCAGGAGTGCCATAGACCTTTTTTGACAGCTCTATTTGATGAAATAAGAAGAAATATTTTTGAAACCCAATTTGGGTTTTTTTTTGCATGACAAAGCTCCTGTCCACATTGCCCTTCCAATTTGGTAGTTTTTGGCTAAAAAAACAAATTTTTGTTTTGCCTCTACTTCTCAATCTGATGGACTGTGTGACTTTTTCATCAATCTATTGAAAATTGGCGACTACATTCAAAGATGACTGAAATCAAACTGCCGTAGAAGGGAGATCTCGACTAATGAGATATTTCGCAGCATGCTTATAGGAACACCTTATCAACAAGTACAACAGATTTCAACATCAAACGTAATGCCAAACGTTTTTAGAAGTTACGTCGCAAACTTGTTGATCTGGGAGTGGTATAGGCCAGCTGTATAACCATCGTATAAAGCGGAGCTTGGGTTCCAAAAAAAATGCCGCGGTGTACAAATCGCGTGATACCGTTACGAGATTAGGATTACAAACAAAAAAAACAGGGTTACGCTCCAAAATGCAATTTTTTTAAAATTATACAAAACCATGACATAAATAAAATTTTCAATTAATTTGGAATAACATCCGTAAATATTTTATAGATATTATCTTAAATTTATTTTTATTTATGAATATTTTATGTAAAATTGATTAAACTGCCTACATGTGTTTTAATCATCTTTAATGTCTTCATAAATCAGTTTTGTTTGTTCGGGAATTTGGAATTGGAAACTAATTTTGCCTATGGCCGTAGTTTTACCTAAAAACTCAGTTTTACGTGCAATTTACTACTGTAGCTATTTTTCTACAGTACAGTATATTTTTTCATTGTTTTGATAAAATATTTAACCAAAATTTTATATAGAACAACATTAAATTAAATCGTACCTGAGCTATAAAAAAATATTAATATTTATATCATTTTATTTCTTATACAGTAGTACGCAATGTTGAAATGTCATTTTTGGTAAAAAAGAATTTATTTATTTTTTTGATTTATTTCATTACCGTATCTTTATTTATTATTATTTTTTTGTAAGATAACATTTTACGACAAATTTATCAATAGGATGTAATAAAAATATCTTTCCATCACTATTCGCTTACCCCATAGCTATTTCAAGAAAATACAAAGAAACGCCTACATTTTTCGAAGATTTATTTAGGTACCGATACAGCGATACATTTTCAATTTCCCTGATCATAACCCAATATGAAATTGACAGACAAGCTTGAAAAAGATTTTAATAAAGGGATCATTTTGCAATTTATTTTGCAGACATTTTCAATGAAAAATTTGTCTAACTAAAATAATGTTTTTTTTAAAAAAAGATAATAAATTTTAAAAACGTGAGGGAATTAGTTATAATCGAATTAACTACACCGCCTTCGGGTCAATGCGCACCAGAAAATATAATGTTTATTATTCGCTTAGCATTATTTTGCTTTTACAACGCACGACATTATAATTATTATTATATGCAGGCTACGCATGTGTATAATAAGATAGATACATTGAATACGACGTGGCACAAACTCGGAAGAAAAATAAAAAGTAATCATAAATAATTGAAGTTGGATAACAAGTTTGTTTTTGCTATTCGATCAATGCTACAAATGTAATTAGCAAGATGACGAAATGAAATCATGTAAACGCCTGATCATTGATTACTTAAATAATTTGTAGACGCGAAGTAATGTACTCGAAGTAATCGATGTTAGTCTGAAGTTTTCTCCTGTGGTTAATTCCCATGACATGTCGAATCAAAGCTGACGTCGACCGTACCCGTTCTCAATTTGTGTAGCGAATCTTAGTGATTTGGGACTTCTGTCGATGTATATCTACAATACAGTATTACGTTGAATTGCATTACTTAACCTCTTTTTTTTTCTTCTTCTCGGTTTTTTGTTTTGCCACAAATCTCATTGTCGTTTTTTGCTATCGCATTGTTAGGAGCAAGTATTATTATACCCACGCATTATCATCGAATTTTTGCTTTAATTTCTTCGTCCAATGGTGATGAATAGTTTCTGTGATTTACAGTATGCTTTACTAAAGGTTCTTATCTTTATCCACCGTGAACCATCCTGTATAATTAAAATGTAATTTGATGACATCCATAATGTAATTATTGCAATCGAAAATTTCATATCGAGGTAAGTTATTATGCCGTAAAGTTTTTATTATGGATTTTTCCTAGAATATTAATTTCGTTTTTGTAATATATTTTTGTTAAGAAAGTTATAAGGATAAATTCGATTTTATTTAGAATAAAAAAAAAAGAGGGAGATAAACGAAGGAAAAAATTTTTATTATCAGAAAACTGATTCACTTTTTTTTTTTTCTCTATCTCCCTAAGTTCATTTACTGGCGACTTTAATCTCAGATAGCACAAAAACGCACTTTGGTGACTTAATAAAAGCAAACTCAAGTCATAGCCAAGCATAAAAGCACACTTCTTTTTATCCCTCCTCTCCCTTTAAGTAAAGTGCATTCTATTTTCCAAAGACTTTTTGAGTAGGCTACCAGAGAAATACTAATAGAAAAAAAAAAAGGAACAATTCGTTCGGGATGTTTTTCAACTTGCACCAGTTCAAAGTTATAGCGATAGACTACTAGAGTCTATTTTCATGGAAGCAGTGACCTAAAAGATGCACAATTTTTTTTTATTAAAAAAAAAAAAAAAAAATTTAGCTGTACATGTACAGTAGTCACTTTCATACAGTATAAAGAAATGTCTCGCTTTCACTATTGAATTGATGAAATATTCATGGCCGTTGGGGAACGTTCACGTGTTGAGTAAAGATATTTTTTAGCACGCGAAAAACTTTCCCCTTAGCATTTCATAAAAAATTGATTCTCCTTTGCGAATTACTTAATAAATTAAATATTCCCTAAAATATTAGTAATAAAAAAAAATGTACAAATATTAAAAGCATTAAAAACGTCCAATATTTCACGCTAAAATAAGAGTACCGGTAATATAAAAATGAAATTGATAAAAAGTATTAAAATTTATGAGCTTAAAAATGATTATTCAGCTAACTGGGTGCATGTGCGTGAGTTATACTGTAATAAGATATGATTTTACTAATAAAAAAAAGGTAACTTGATACCGGTATATGCATAGACTCGCTTGAATATGGTACATTCTGGGCGCATGAACACGTACTGTATTCATATAAACCTGAGTTAGACTGGTCAGGATGCAGCAGCAAAAAACAAACAATAAAATATGCATCCTACGCAGAAGTTATTTATTTCGGTTATATTACGCCCTAGTGGTAGGACAAACCGTTTGCGCATTTGTCAGTTTGTTTTCTTTCAGTGAAAAATATTTTATTGTTGTTTTTAAAAACTTTAATTAACTTTTAAAAAGAGGCAAAAAAAAAAAAATATTGAGCACCCCACACTATTACTAAAACCTGGATTATTCGAGTGGCGTTTATCCCAATTTTAAAAACAAATGTATACCGGTATTAATTTAAAATTAATGACTGAAAAATTACCGTTTAACAAACTCTTTAAAAAAAAAAACAATTTTGTTTTTAAGATACTGTAACATTGTTTATACTGAATGTATTTATTAGCTTTAAACTCGTAATAAATAATTATCTCGGAAAAAGAAACACAGATGTGAATTTGTTATGCGCATCTTCGATACTTACTCGCTTTGCTATTATTCACTTTGCGTTCTGTTTTTGGCAAACGCACATAGAACGCAAAACGAGCCATAGGTATCGATGCGAAAATTAAGCTCATTTCCACGCAATCCTTTATTAGAATATAGGTGAACCCAACAGATCTTTCTTCACGCTTTCTACGCGTCAACGTTCACGTCATCTTCCCATTCACTCCAATCTTTTGTCTGATGACTATACATTTTTATAAGTTGCGTTCTCTATGCAGTGCACTGCACCCTTGCACTTTATGTAATTTATAATTTGCAAAATTTATGGTTCGCGTGACAGTTATTGATTGCCATCTCCTAAATGCAAAATAGGACTAACTTCCGTTTTGTAGCGGCAATTGATTATGCAGAATAAAGTGTTTATCGTTGAGCACCCCGGCACTATTAATAATCACTTTCATTTTAGTCCTTTTGCTTTGAAATCGACAAAATACAAGAACTATTGCATTTTATTTGGATATTAAAAGAACCGCTACGGGGCTAAATCTATGAATGATTTTTAAAAAGTAATTTCAAGACCGTAAATATTAATATTAATTACTCAGGGATATTAGTAGAATGAAGATAGAGGGGGAGAGAAAAATAGAGAAATGACTTATCCTGCCGAGCATAGTCATACTTAAAGCACGCATGCGCTAACCTTTAAGATATAATTTACTGTCTTTCAAGCGCAATATTTCAGCGTAATCATGATAAAAATAAGGCTAGAAATGAATTGGAAATGGCTGCAAATTTTATTCGTATATTTATTACATAGTCCGATTCAATTCTCTATTGTTTCTATTCAGATATTATGAAGGGGGGGGGGGGGGGGAGTAAACTGCTGCGATGTTTACATAAAATCCATAGAATTGCGAAATTTATATTGCTCGAGTGAATGCACCCAAATTTTGAAAAACCCAGACAACAAATAATATCGCAATTGTGCGGTATCTGGAGGCGGTTCGTAGATAGACTCTGACATATCTATAATGTGTCACTCTATTTTGAAAATATTTTTTTTTATTCAATTACATGGCGTATGAGTTGGGTGTTGTTGTTTTTCAATTTATGGTGATTTCAATGATAGACAATCGAGTTCTCAAATATTGTAAATGTAAATGTTGCAACTGAAAACGACATTTCGGAGCTTCACCCCGTACGCGCGGTACCGTAATAGCAAAATGTTTGATCCCGAAGGACCTAATTCCTTCAACGGTCTCCATTCATTTCAATTTTTTCTTTTCCTTTTAGGAATTTTAAGTTCAATACTGACTTCGTAATAAGAGATGGGCTAAGATGAGTCGACGGGAGTTTATATTTTTGGAATCGATTGTCATCGAGTGCAGTGGTAACGCGCGCTTCTTAACCGTAAAGCCGTACTGCTCTTTTCATTCCAAGTTTTTGTTGACATAAGCTTTCTTCACACTCGAATAACATCCAATTCCGCCATTTTATAAACATTGGCGGAAGTGACGTTTAAGAAGTGTTATTGATTATTTTTTTTCTTCTTTCTATTAAATCAGGCGAGCAAATACGAGCTCATTTCCGATTTTTGTTCTACCGAGGTCAAGTTCCTCTTCAACGAATCCATGATTAATGCTTTGCAATCACAATTTTAACTGGCAGCAAACAAAGTGAAAGAAAAAAGAAAAAAAAAAAGTTGCTGCTTATACATTATGCGCATCGATGATAACTCGCAAAGACATTGCTGTGCGAAACAAAATGATGCTAAGGAGTTTGAAGAAAAATTTTTTTTTTTTTGGTTGGGTTCCTATTCTTTCACATAATGCACGTTTCACCTTGTAAATGACGTCACGTTCCGTTCATTCAAAAGAAACCATTTGTCAAACACAACTCCTCCCGTCACTCTCACTCTTGTTTTTACGGTAAAAAATTGGCTTTAAATCCACCTGAGAGAGAGAGAAAATTTCGCTTTGTCGGTTCATTTTATCAACGGCGGAATTTTTTTCTCCTTACGATGCGGTTTTGGTTGGTTCACTTCAACTGGTGAATTATGCTTCGAATAAAATATTCTTGAGGGGTGTTTTTTTTTTTTTTTCTTTCTTTGAAAGATTGATTTCCACTTATTGTACTTTTCTTGATGATTTATAAATTGAGTTTTCCGTGTAAATTTGTAACACTTTGAGCTTAATTACGTTCAACTTAAGAAAGAACGTGACCGGCATTTTAAGAAATACATTTCATATTTCAAAAATTTTGCTGGGAAAAATAATGCAATTTTAAGATTTGTTGGGTTTACCATTCATGCACCGTAGGCTATAAATGTATGCATGATGCGGCCAACGCACGTGGTGGTAGAAAGTTTGAGATGCAAACTCTTAACGGTTTATGCACGTACAGTACGGGCTGCTTTGACCAAAGATCGATAACTTAATGCAAGTTTACCCAAATTTGACACGCAGCCAACACAAAAGTGACACAGCAACCATTGTATTGCACAGTGCTTTCTACTATTGTTTCACTACTGCAGTATTTAAATTTATTTAAATTAAATGCAATTAACATATTGTAATTATTCAGTCAATTTATTGATCATTCAATCTCAATAGGAATGGAATTTTAACTCTATATACCGAGTAGCTAATCGGTAATCGCTGCAGTTACTATCCGAGTGCCAAGTGATCAATACACTTAAGTACACTCACAGTATTTTATCAAGCTTAATAATAGACCTACTGTATGTTTTGTTGCCGTCAGAAAATCTACAGTAGTTTATTTTTAAGTTTTGTTTTGATTTTTATCTCAGTTTGTTACACCATGTGACTTGATACAATATCGTAGCTCCCAAAAAGAGATTAAAATCAAACGTTGATCTATTTATGGAATGGGTTTTTGTCGTAGCGTTTTAAAACTCCGAAACATTGATTTTTTATATAAAACTTGTTTAATCTTGTTATAGAAAGTGATTTCAATATGTCTTGCTTTAGTAAAATGTCCCATTGGAAGCATCAGTGCCCTTAATAGTTAAGCAACACTGTTCCTTACAAGTACCGGTGCATGTAGTTGGATGGGTGACTCCGGCTAAAACTACTTTTGGGTGATTACAGGCAACGCTACAGACCTCTCCCGCCTTTATGTAGTCCCCCGCTGTCTCTGTAAACCTGAGTTAGGTCGGTCAGGATGGGGCAGCAAAAAAAAAACAAAACCTTATTTATTTCAATGGCAAGTTTAGATTCGTTCCCTAATGTTGATCTAGATTAAGTTTTAAGGTGTCGACAGAATGATCCGAGTCCACAAATTATAATTTTGAGACAATCAACATTAAAGTTCATTAGTTAAATTTACTGTAAACTGTTAAAGTAATCTTCATTGTCATTAAAAGCAAATTACAAAATATTTGATGAATTTTTTAAGTTTAGAAATAAAGTTTTTTTAAAAAAAGTGTGCTAAATTGGTCCATTTCGGCAATGAAACAAGTTAAAATCCAAACGATTAAAATGAGATGTTGAATGCAAGGCTATCGGCGAATGGTAAAGTTAGAGACTTGCTTTTCTGTAGCACTAGCAATAATGCACGTTTAATAAAAAGTATGAACCCACATTAAACTCATTTTTGAAAGAAAAAAAAAATTGTGTTAGACCACTTATCGACTGATTTTCGCAGGCAAAAGAATAAACAACATTCTAAATTAAAATTATATCCTCGCAGGATTGAAGGCGCAACTTAAAATTTGGAGTAAATAACGTAGAAACCGTTAGAAAAAATAATCATTTCCGACTGATTTTAGATCAAAATCTCTTAGCAATTTTTTGAAGTATTTACGGTTTTTCACCCACGAACACTGATCGTAGTTCTTATGTTTTGTTTTTTTAATACCGGTATCCTCGACATTTCCAATTAGTCGCACAGAAAATAAGACAAAAGTTGAATAAACAGTAACTTAGCAATTGGATTAATTACAAGAAATTGCTATCCCTTCCAGACATTTAACGAAAACCGAGTTACATAATTAATTAACACAAATCAAATTCCATTAACAAGGTTCTTTCCCTCCCCCTTATGAAACACGTAATAGTTTAGACATTTAATCAAAAAAAAAATCCTCTCTAAGTTTTTTTTTTTTGTAATGCTAATACTCCGTAATAATTAAGTCTGCAAATATCACATTCAAACAGATTTCTTCTGGTTTTTTCGGCACGGTTGTTCCAGAGACGCGGACTTACAGCAAATAAAGTTCAATACAGTATTATTGATAGAGTCTGGCATTAACCGTAGTTTTAAATTGAAGACCCTTCTTACTTCTCGTAGTCATCAGGGTATCGGACCTCGCGAAGCCATCGTAAATACACAAATCGGATCAGGCAATTAACTTTCACATAAACTTCCGGTTTCAAAAATTATTTTAGACGGTCGTAGGTAAGGAAACATGTGCGCGGGTAGTTCAAATAAGTAAAATAAAATAAAAATGTTACATTTTGAGAAACTTCAATTTTAATTAATTACAGTATTCTGCAATGGGAGTATGGAAAC
This sequence comes from Polydesmus complanatus, assembly GCA_034692225.1. Taxonomy (NCBI): domain Eukaryota; kingdom Metazoa; phylum Arthropoda; class Diplopoda; order Polydesmida; family Polydesmidae; genus Polydesmus; species Polydesmus complanatus. Next base: position 57,170 of record JAQGAZ010000187.1, on the reverse strand, counting down.
CGAGGGATTAGCCCAAATGTTTGTAGAAAGCTCCCCCTTACTTCTCTGTGGAGTATAGCTTTACACCACGCAGGGCTGCGCATGCACAGGGGGGGTCGCTTTCGTTTTTTCTTCCATTTAAAAGTTTCGTTCAATAGATGTATTTTATTCCGTACATTTTTCTATCATTACCGTGTTAACGTAAGATTTAAATAAAATGCGCAGGAGGTAAACAAACTGTTAAATTTTTTTTTACTTTCAATTTATTTTAATGAAAATCTTTGACGTAAATTATGTGAACTGATTAAACTTTATTCTGTGCTCGAAACACGTTTTGAATTAATTAAAAAAAAAAAACACTTTTAGCTTCGATTAATGCATGGAAATGTTTGCTTAGTTTAATTACATGTGCATACAGTAGTTTTTAAGTTAATTGTTTTGATCTTCTAAATAAGTGTTACGAATTTTTAATAACCAGTAGCTTCCACATGAATCTACAACTTTTTTTTAAAAGAAAAGAAAAGAAAGAAAAACAACAATTTTGAAACAGTTTTCCAGTATAAGTGTTTAATATTCGCCTAGCGCGCCGATTTTGCTAATTTGACTGAGGTTTAAATCCATGTAGATTTTTATTCCTTTTGGTTAGACGTTTGGACGAACGAAACGTTAGTAAAAAGATTTCGTGACTGAGGTATAAAAGGGCTTTCGGTGATGTAAATGTTGACAAGGGGAAAAAGCGATAAGGGATTTGGGTGATCATCCATTTTGAATTGCAAATATTGTCTCGAGCGTTGCGCCCCACGGTATCAGCCTTGAGCATTTTTTTTTTCCCCCTTCTTTTTTTCCTACTACGAGTATAACTCTCTACATCTTTTTCCTATCCTCCCCCTCCAATTTTCTCGTTGCCTCTCTCAAATGTTTTTGATTGATTGATTCTGAGGGATTTTTGCTTTGCTGTTGCATTCTCTTTCCTTCGCTTTTTTTTATATTCCAACTTCCGGCCGCTAGAGAAATAACGATCGATCGATACACATAACTTGAAGTTGTTTAATTAAACAAACGAAGTTGATTGGCTAACGACATAAAAAGGAGGTTTTCAACTTAAATAATTTTCCCATAGAGCTCTCGCATTAAGTCCGCAACTTATTACATTAGAGCGAGTTTACAATACCCTCGTTTTATTACTGCATCTTAAAATCCCCTACGTATTTACGAGTTCCAATTAAAGCGCAGTAATAGAAAGGAATAAGAAAGTTTCACCGGTTTTAATTTAAATGCTTGCACATGGTAATAGCAATTAAAAACTATTAAGAAGGGAAAAAAAATTAGGTGATAAAATATTGCGATAGAATCCGATTTTGAGGTCGCTATCGAACTGAAATAAGCTATAACTTCCCCTTTCACAAGGATTTAAGGATAAGGAGGCTGGAAAGGGAATAACAGGTGCTTTTTAAGCATTTATTTTGTACAATAAATTCAATAAGCTATTCCACGAAATGGCACCTCAGTCAAAGTTATACAAAAGACCAACTTGTCAATTATGCAAATACGCGGTCGCGATTATCTGATCAATTGATTGTTGGGCCTGTTCGAATATTATTTCCAATATCTCTAATAGCTGGTTAAACCTCAGCTTTTTTCCCAATAGAGAGCCTCGCCAAGTCTTATTTTTTTAACTACGGTATTTTTATATTTTTGATTGATTTTTTTTTTTTTTTTTGGCTGTTCAGATTATGGAGGAATTTTTTTTTTTTATTGTAAATATGTCACCCGATTGGGTAGATAATTCGGAATTCGGATAATCGCGACCGCGGTGTATAGGAATTTCTGTGTAATTAAAAAATGAAATTGTCGTTTTTTTCTTGCGGCTCACCAACCTGTCGTCAAACGATAGAAGCTACGATTCACAAATTAAAATATTTTTTTTATTTCAATTAAATCCGAGCGATTAATAAATTCAACAAATTGTTTACGCGTTTTGCCGATTTTTTTTTTTTTTTTAAACAACTAAGATCGGTTGAACTCCAATCCATCTAATTAGCTTAATTTACCACAGAAAATAAGCTTGATTTTCAATTTCAAGTTTTCAACATAACATATTTTTGAGATATATTTATATTTCACGTAATTACAATATGTTATTTATGCAACAGCGGATAATAATAATTTTGTACGCAGAAAGTATAACTTTTTTCTCCCTCGTTTTCTATTATTTGGCTTGTTTCGCATCTTTATATTTTTTATTTTTTAAAATTGAATAATTGCTAAACGAACCGAAAGCTACATTTTTTTTTCTTTATTTATAATTAAAATATACCGGAATATATTTTTTGAAATGTTTGCGGTTGGAGAAGGCCTGTCGCTTTCATTCTATTGCAATTTAAAAAGGTCTGTCCGGGTATAATAAATATTACTCACAGTGACAATAATTTATTTTTGTTTTGTTTTGCTCATTAACTTTAGTTAACTCACTTTTTGAAATTAATTCTAGCAAATAATATTTGGTTAGTATAATATAAAAAAATCACCAAACTGTTTAATTCAAGGGATTTAAATAAAACATTTCCTAAAATAAAATCCATTTCAATCTTAATAAAAACAGGAAGGGTCCATAATAAATATTAAATTATACCGTATGGATCGACATAATAACGTCACGTGACTACTTCCTCCTGAAAAAGCTGTTTTCCTGTCTCTTCTTCAAGATTGAATTTTTGAGGACGAAATTATTTATCTTATCTTAGTAGTTTTTTTAATTAATTTTATTTGTCTTTAGGGTAAAATAAAACAGCTTTACTACGCAGTATGGGTGTTAATTGAAATCGCTTTTCATTAAATTTTTTAAAGAAATTAGAAAAAGTTCTTTCAAATAATTCGCAGCAGAAGCAGTTTATAAAAATCTTAATAATCCTATTATTACGAAAATTAAAAATTTAGTTCACCAAAAATACGTAGGATTAATTCAATTATTTCCATTAATAGCGTTGCTTTGGAGCTATACGGAAATAACTTTTCAGTACCGGGGGGAAAAAAAAAATTAAACTCGAAGGTATTATAATAATAAATGAGATAATGCGTAATGCAACTTCGTGATGCCTCTGTTTCATAAATAAAGTATCTCTACAACTGTACTATAGTACAGTTAAGTACACATCCTATTTCACAGGTTTTAGATGAATGGTTGTTTAATTATGAGATTAAATCTTTTATAATAATTAATGCGTAATTTGTGCAATGATAAATTTTTTTTTCTGTGGGGTATTTACTTATGTACCACTCTCTTTTATTCATCCAAAGGGACATATTTTAAATTTAAAAATAAGCCAGGATGAATTCAGTTACGGCACCATTAAAAATGCACCGCATTATTTTTATACGTTTACAAAATGGAATTTTTTCTAAAAATAATGTAATAAATTATGAATAGCAAAAATTTAATTACAGTAGTTAAAATTTATTACAGAAAACTGTAGGCTACATGCATACGATTGCTTTATTCAAAAAATTATTATTACTTTTTCTTATTAAATACAGTTTAAAATAATACTTGATACAGTACAACATTATACCTATATAAATTGTGGGAATGAAAACTCTATGACAAGATTAGGTTTACGTTGAATTTAATAAAGTTAGACAATAGGGTAATAAAGCAAATTAAATAATTTTTATATTAAGCTATCGTATTATAAAAAGTAAATAAATATAGCTTTCTCTGGTATCAAAACGTGACTAAAATAATAAGCAAATCACGTTTAAAGCAATGTAATAAAACGGCATTTAATAAACATTTTAATTCATTTTTTTTTCTTCATATCCTTTATGGCTGCTTTATCCTTTCCTAAAGAAATAAAAATGTTTTTTACCGGTATATTAAAAATATTCTTATATTATCATGGCAGGTGATGACATTCTAATGGAAATAGACGAGAATGTACGAGGTATAATACTAAAGACGCTTTAATGACATCTCCGGAAGATGAGTAATGGAAAATTCAAATGTGAGCATCAATTGGACGATTATTAGTTACGACGAGCCTTTAACCGGAGCTGCGATCCAGCGCATTGTCACCTTATGCATTTTAATGTCAGTAACGTTGGTCGGTAACGTAATCATTCTAACGTCATTAACATGTAGTCGTTACCGGGTTCGTAGCGGTCGAACGAGCAGTCGCGTAAATATATTTATGCTTCACTTAGCGGTGGGTGATTTGTGCGTTTGTGGAGTGACGATGAGTGTGGAATTAATCGTCGCCGTCGTCAACGAATGGCTACTGGGGAATATTACTTGCAAGTTATTTACTTACGCGCAAATCGTCGCATTAGCTTCTACAATTTTTATACTATTAGCCATGAGTTACGACCGGTATCTTGCCATATGTGAGCCCTTGAAATTCAAGAGTAGCGTTTCGAGAGCTAAACGCACTATCGGCTTAGCCTGGCTTTTAGCTTTCGTGTTGGGTCTACCTCAATTATTCATCTTCGTTCAAGTTCAAACCGGTATAAGACCCGACGGTCAACCAATTTACACTTGCCGCAGTCAGGGATATACCGCTTTTTGGCAACGTCGCGTATATTTTACCCTATTAACTATTTTTATACTAGTCTTACCAGCAGCCATCATTATTTTCTGTTACGTTAATATCGTGCGAGTGGTTTGGCGGCAAGGTCAATGCATTCAACACGCATTCGTGTATCGTTCTGCCACCACAACTAGTCATAACGGTCCCGTTTTGAATAAAACCGAATCGATTTCGTCGACGAAATGTAAGGCGGATAATTACGCCGAAGTTAAAAATTTGAGTAAAAATGAAGCGGCTTCCACGTCAGCCAGGTGGACGAGTCGTCACAGTGTCAATTGCTCCGACGCTATCAATAGCCGAATGAGCGATACTTCCGCTTCCTCCAAAAGTGAAATTATCTCCACCGCTAACGACAACGTTGAGAAAGCGTCGCAAGTGACCACGTCTAAAATGGGAAACGGGCATGTGGCCATCATCAACTTACGAAAAAGCGGTTTCAACGACAAGCAGATGACCAGAGCCAAAGTTCGAACCATTAAATTGACTTTGTGTATTATAATTGCTTTCGTCGTGTGTTGGACGCCTTATTTTGTGGTACATAATCTGCGCGTGCATTCTCATTATACCTTGCATATATCGGAAAGAATTCTAGCAGTAGTGGAAACCCTGGCTTTGGTTAATTCGGCGCTCAATCCTATTGTCTATGGCTACTTCAATCTGCGAGTAAAACGGGCGCTGAAGCATCTTTGTTGTCGGCGTCGCGATCGACGTCATCCACTCGTCGAAGTGGGCGTGGTCAATAAGAGAGAAAATAAAATGTCTTCGGCGACGACCATAGTTTTAGATGATTTGAGCTCCACCTACCAGCTGGAAGACAATAATGAACAAACGTTTGAATGGATGGGAGTGCGAAATAATAGCAAAACGGAAATGATCGAACTGAAAAAAAGAATCGGAAGTACAATTAAAGACAATATGTTCAATGCTTAAAAAAAATTAATTAAATCTATTATATCGATGTAATTAACAGAATGAGTCCTAGCATGCATTTGTTTATTTTGGTTATGGGATGCAATTTTTACAGAAGGAAATTAATATTTGCTAGATTATAATATACTTGAGTTAAATTGTCATTAATTTTATAAATGTATTTTTCCAAGAGGCTCGATTTTAGATTATTTTAAGTTGCGAAGATAATAGGTCTATACAAAATTAAATTATAATTTTGACTGTTATTATTTATACTTTTGGTAACGAACATCGCATTCATGTTTTTGACTGGTTCTTCTCGGTTTTTCCTATGGGTTTTTTCCAAAATCAACTTTAACTTATATTCAGTACTGTAGAGTTCAAAAAGGGCTACATTTGGAACAAAATTTTCAGTTTTAAAATTTTTTTTATCGATGAAACTGAATGCATCGCGAAAGTTTAACAAATTTTAAAATTTTCAATTTCGACGGTTGTAGTTTGACAAGGTTCAATATTGACCTACCTTTTGAAACTTTCCCCATGTATTCTTTTATTTTCTCTTTTATTGACTTTACTTATTTATTTTTTTGCGATACTAAAAAATAATATTAGTAAGAAGAAAACAGACATGATCGATTATAGTTTAGAGCGCTTATACTGTAGATGCAGGTACACCCTAGATAGAGTTCGATGATACTCGTACATAGTGGTACGTTGATTTTAAAATTTCGACCCCGATTTTTTTGAAAGAAAATATTTATAAAAAAATTAAATCCAATTAAATATTTTATTAATTTTTAACTAGCCTAAGTATTAATTTTTATTTTTAAATCTGAACTTGTTGTAAGCAAATTTATTTAAATAAATTACCATTCCTGGCTTTGACGGCGCCATATCTTGAAACTTGTTATTTTTTTTATAGACTTTTAAAAGTTTTAAAATCCCACGGCCAATGTATTGACCATGCTCGGAAACAGCTGACGAAAATTATTATAGCTCATTTCAGACTAATTGAATTTTATTTTTTAAAAAAATTTTTTTTAGACGATACTCACTTTCCTATGGATAATGATCAGATCGCCAAATAATTCATTCAATTTAAGAAATAAGAGAAAACCAACGAAGCCCAAATTTTATAATTTCTGAGTTGCTACCTCCGAGTGCGGTCAATACATTGGCCTTGAAGTTTTAAAACTTTATGTGCCCTTTAAAATTCTATTAACAAAAAAACTAATTGCGATAGAGCCAAATTAAGAAAACCAAGAATTAGTTGGAATGAGTCTTGTCACTTTCGGTATACAGTAGTTCGAATGCCTAAATAAAAAATGCCCTAAGTATCTGCATTTAATAATTAAAAAAAAACTTTAAAAAAAAATTAAAATAAAACTTTTTCTTATCCATAATGTAGGCTAATTATTTCATGCCAAATGTTCTAGTTAAAACGTTTCTAATGTACATCTATGTTTATAATAAAAACACTTCTAATAAAAAATAGTCTTTGGTAACGTAATAACTTGAAAATTTGTAAACGTAAAAGCCCTTCAAATAATAATATGCCAAACTATAATAATTTATAAATGAGGGCGTCACAATTCAGTTTTGATTTTTTTAACTTGGGGCATTAAAAATATATTTTTTTAGGGCCGCAAACAACTTTAATCCGGCTCTGCGCTAACCGTAAATTATTATTATTGATAATAACTTACAATAAATATTATTATTTAGCTTCCATCTTTTTATCGATAAAAGTTACATAAGACGCGACGAATATTTCTGTTACAGTGTCATCTATTTCTTCTATTTATTTTATAAAATCAATTACGGAACCGTCGATCGCCTCAGCAGGAATTAAGTAGGATAAACATAAGAGTATGAAGACTAAATAAGTCAAATAGAAATTGCTGTAAGGCATAGAAAAGTATTTAGATGTTGTCAGCAAATTCCTATTTGACACCAACGGAAAATACTGCGACACCTTTGACATTAATTCGTATTTAAGAGAACCAGACATGAAAAGGCGTAGATATTGCGTAACCAACCATCGTTTTTAACTAAAGGTCAAAATCGCGAATAAAAAATAACTCATGCAAATAAACATTATCGATAACGTGATGGATCGATTGCAACAATTATTATACGAGTCTACTTTGAAATATTAAAGTTGATGTTAAAGATTTTAAGCAAAACTTTTGCTGATGTTTTTTTTAAAGTCATTCCGCTCAATCTGTGCGTACTGTAACTACCAAGAAACATTTTTTTGTAAACTTTTGATTGCAGTTTAACAAAAGCCTGTAGACCTACAGTATATTACGCTTTATCACATGTTTCGTGAAAGATAACAAGATTTAAAACGGTAATGGAAATGCTGTTTGTTTTTGGAAGAGGTAAAAAAAAAAAACATTTCCAAGAAAAACAAATGTAAAAGTTGTCCCGTTTATAAATCGATGTTATCGATTATTATCGCCTTGATTTTCTCCGCTGTTTGCCTTTTTAGTAATCATGATTGATTTTTGTTTACACTTGGCTCAAAAACGACATCTAAGAAAGGATTACAACGTTGAAAAAATAATCCTAACGCTCTTCGGCAGTGTTCACACTTAATTAGAAATAGGCCTATTCCTTTCATTAAAATACAAAAAAATGAACATATATATAAAAAAAAACTAATAACGTGTTATACAAATGAGACTTCAGGCTTCAGCCCTGCATATCCATATTAATTACACTTTTATAAATCTATAGAGTATAGGCGTATAAAACCCTCATAGTGTCTAATTTATACTACACGTCACACATGGATGGAAGCAAAAAAAAATCGATTGACACTACTGTATTGGAAAGTCGAGGAACATGGTGTTAGTTTCTAAAATCTAAAAAAAAATCTTAACGGTTTGATTTAATCGCAGTAATGGATTAAAAAAGTGACAAACACTATGACACGAACTTTGATGAAAAAAAAAAAAATGGGGAAATTTAAGTGGTACGAAGTTATTATCAATGTCGAGCGTTTGCTGCAACATATTAGTTTAATGGATTATTAATAGAAAGAATGCTAATTAAAATTTTAAAAATAATTAAACGACATCTATAGTTGCAACTCATTAATTATTATTGCCTCTAATAAAAAAAATTTTAAAATACAAACTGCTTATTGGTCTATCATACAGCAGGCCTATATAATAGCAAGATGAACATACCTCAAATATACAGTACATGTAGTCTTATAATTATGCCGGAAATTACAATACTGTACAGTACATATGCATGGTAGGCTACTAAACATAACTTAAAAGATACCGGCAATGTTTTAAAGCTCGTGCATAAACTTTAACATCATGCGCTGCCTACTACTAAAACTTAATTAATATTTAATTTCAATTTTCTTGTTTTATCCATTATTAATCCAGAGTAGAGACGAGAATGTCACATCGGAAATAGTTTATTTATTCAATTGTTTATTAACCGATATTATTCATGGTAGACCGACTAAACGGAATCATTCCAAGATGAAAAAGTGAAGAATTTATTTTGTTGGTACTGTATATTCAACTTAAATGCAGCATGTAGGGAAGGAAAATAATAACTCCATACTCGGCGCATATGTACTGGAACTTCAAACAAATAATATTATATTGAGAAATACTGTAAATCAGTTTTTATTTTTATTAACCACTCCAAATTTCTGAATTTATTTGATCGAAAAATTACTAGTAATGTACCGATATTTCACCTAAAAAAATATTACATTGGGTGACCGCTCTTAAAATTTGTATCCCCGATATCCACAATTTGAAAATGGTACAGTAGCTTTAAAGTCCTTTTTCAAGCATAATAATTATTATTCCGCGACAATCTGGATCTTTTAACTCGTTTTACTAATACCCGTAGTTCAAACATTACAAATACCAAAACAGCCGAGATTCGCCATATTATTATTGAAACTTTAAAAGTTTTATTATACAAATGGCAAACATTAGAACACAATCATGTACAAAAAGTTTAATTCAGGCAACATTAGTCTAAACGTTCAGGTAAAAACAAATTATTGTAGCTGAAAGAATGAATGTGAAAATGTTAACGATTTCAGAAATATTAAAATAAGTTGGCGATATGAGAATCAGCATTATGGGCCGCTTTGATTTTCGTAATTTGAACTGACGCATAGTTTAGTTGAATCAGCTTAATGGTTCAAGGGCTTATTTAAATTAAGCCACTTCTATCTTATTCAAATTTATATGGAATCCACGGCAAGATCTTTTTTTTTGGTTCTTCAAACTGCAAAAATAATTGTTTTACAACAAATTTTTGGCAAGCATAATTGGGTTTTGAAACCGTGAGCGCATTTCAAATCAAATAAAAATTAGTACTTTAAATCGAATCTGAAGCTATGAAAGAGAAAGGTAAACGGAGTTACGAAATGCGTATTTTCCCCATCTCCCTAAAGCATTTTACTCAAAAAAAAATCGTCACTTTTACCAACCTCAAACGACGCTAGTGGAAGAAATCAATATTAAAAAAAAAAAAATTAACCTTATTCTACCTTCTTACTAAGAAGTCAGTTATAGAAACTGATACCAACGATTTACATTCCAAAAAAAAAATAAAATAACGGGAGAAAAAAATCACTTATCACATTTGCACTTTTTTTTATCCGAGTTTCACTTAAGCTCTTATTACATGAATTTTTTATATTCCTTTCTTTGATATTCCGTGTCGACGCTCATGTTTTCTTGTGTACATTTCGTTGAACAAAGTTAGATTTTTTTTTAACAAAAAAAAAAAAGAAAAGAAAAAAGGGTCACACGCACATATGCACAACACACATTCAAGTGAAATTAATCAAAACGAAAAGAAAGTGATTTCAATTAACCACGTTAATGAATAAGCAATGATGAATGGAAATTTAATGGATGTGAATTCTTATGTAATAGAAAGTTTTTTTTTTCCATTTTTATATTTTAATGAAATTATTGTTGTCAGCAGCGGTTTTTATATTTCTTCCACATTTGATTTCGCACAATTATGCCCACTACTGCAACAACTGTCTTCTACTGGCAAAAAACTTTTTCACCGCAAATGAAGCACGAAAGTTTCTGCAACATTTCTTCTTTTAACTTCCGCAAAACGAATTATAATGGAAAAATTAATGAAAAAATAGCGATCGACAGTTTCCAACATCAGAAACCGAAAATTTTTGTTTTAACGAGAAATTTAAAAAATCCGTCGACTTTCTTTAAGCAGATGTTTTAGCATAATTTGCGCTCGCACCGGCTGCGCCACCTCGTGGTCCAGTTGTACCACGTGAATTTATCCCACTACCACGACTTCCTAAACAAAAACACACTTTTATTAGGCCAGTTAGGAGTCATAATAAATTTGTAAATATCAAAAATTAAGAAATTTAAAAAAATTAAAAACCGAGATTATTAACAAACCTCCTCGATCTCTAGATGCGCTTGATCCACCAGTTCCTCTTCTGGATCCATTATTATAACCACTAGAGCCATTAAAACTCTCTCTCTGGTAATTATTAAATCCGCCTTCTCTGTATCCTTGATAGTTTCCCGATCCTTGGTTGTTTCGCATATTATTGCCACCGTTACCATTATTACCTTGCCTGTTTCCACGGTTATTATTCTCTCCACCGCCTCTAGAATAATTACTTCCTCTCGATCCTCTTCCATTTGACGAACCGCTACCACCTCTACCACGATAATTATTGTAACCGCTTCTCTGCTGATAATTTCCTTGATTTTGATAACCTGCAACAAAGATTGTTATTAGCAATCAATAATTAATGGCTAAGCAAAATACAAACCTTGGTTATCGTTATTTGAGGTAAACTTTTGAGTGTCGCTTTGCTCAGCGTTAGAATTAACGTTTTCGTTACTCGCTTCTGGTTCTTCGCCTTTATAAGTCATCGACTCAAACGCAGTAGCATTAACATTCATATAGTGTTTTTTACTTTCCGATATCCAATTTGGATCTTCACCTAAAATTTATTACATTTATAAATATTAAAAAATAAGTTTTCAATAATTTGCTTTTACTTTGAGTAACGGGTTGCGTCGGAACTTGACCATATATAGGAGCGGCAAAGGATGGTACAGCAACATAGTGCTGATTAGTGTACGTTTGTGTTGGAATTTGGCTACAATATTTAATTAAAAAAAAATAAGAAAACGTAATAATGGTTTAGTAAAGATAATAAACAAACCTAAAATCTTGAAGATGCGAGGCAGCTATTGCTTGAACTGGTTGAATATAATGCGTCTAAAATGTAAAATTTATTTATCTCATACCGACTTTGGAAAACACAAGTGTTCAAATTTTAAAAAATATTTAAAATTACCGCTGGCATATTTGCTGAAGAATTTGAATTTATAACTACATGTTGTCCGTCATTAACTGACTGATTAGGGTACTGCGAAGGCAGATCAGTAGTAGATGCCTGATTTGGATAAGCAGGTCTATTAGAATTAGGAACCATTTGATTGACTGCAACTACGGCAGGATCCATATGAGGTGCTAAAAATTAAATGTGTACAGTCAATAAAAAGCTTTTTTAAATAATTTAAAAAGTTTTGATATAATATTAATTGAATTTATGTAGCACCAATTTGAAAGTTAAAACGTAGGTGAATATCGTTTTAACTGCAAGAATGATGCAGTTAACCTTCAAAAAAATAATTTTAACATAATTTACTCACAATCAGGATCTATTTGAGATTCCTGGAGAAAATTAAAGCTTCCTTGTGCACTCGTAAACACTTCCGTATACGGCTTTGTGTGCGTGAATGTAGAAAAAACGGAATTGTCTTCGGGTTGAAAAGTACCCACAGTTGCAGCTGGAGTTACTTTTGGAATTGAACTATCACTTTCAGCAACTGCAGTTTCTAAATTATCACCACTCTAAATATGGAAGTAAAATTTATTAAATAAACATTCAAGTAATAATTTAAAATAAACTGCAGACCTCAACAACTGGAACAGTTTCTTCGATTTTCTCTTCAGAAACAACTGGTTCTACTTCAGATTCGAATTCTGTGACAAAATAAATTGAATGTCATAGACAAGACTTTGCCTAATAAATGGTTTATTACTAACCTGGACTTTCACCATTAACAACGGGAACTTCTTTTTCAACCTCAGGTTTAAAATATCCGCAGTCATGAACTCCAAATATTAATTCTTTCAAGTTCGTATCTAAAATTATCATAAAAAAAACTACGCATTAAACACTATCACTTATAACAATTCAAATTAGTTACGCTTTTATAATTTTAAGTTTAAAATAACTATATTACAAGTAGTTCCAAGAATTTCCTTCTTTTTTCCATCTAAAATCGCCACTAGATGCTCAGATGCTGAAGTCAGCTGTTGTTCATAGGGTCGAGAATTCTCTTCATCCGCAGGGCTTCGAGTAGGAGTCACCAGTTTAAATAGACTATCCAGGCGTTGCAAATCTTCTTCGGTTAACAGCTGCTCCCATTTTAATTATTTTAATTGTACTGTGCAAACTGCGAACAAAAATTTAATTACCAAAGCCCCATTTTTTCCAGCAAGGAAATCTTCACGAGCTTTATCCTCTCCCATCGCGCTTAGCACGTTGTTTATCATCAACACCTCTTTCAATCGCTGAATTTCTTTCGCTTGATGTTCCATTTGCTCTCTCTTCGCCTGCTTTTTCTGACTTTTTGCAGCCTAACACACAAACCAGTTATTTAAAAGTACAATCATTTTTAATACAATACAAAATTACATCCAAAGAGATTTGAGTAATTTGCTTGGCCAATTCCCTAGCAAAATCCAAGGTATTAACCACTTCTTCGTACTTGGTCAGCGCTTCCTATTAATTTTAAAAATAGTTTTTAACAATAATATTCACAACTTGTAGCTTTTGGTCTACCAACCTTTTGTTGCTCTTGCAACTCTTCGGACTGCGACTTGTAAGCATCCAATTTACTCTATTCAATAAAAAGAATCAATTTTTAAAATAATTATCCTTTATCATAAAACGCATGGCAAGAAAAATTATATCGCCTATTCTAGTCGTGTTTAACTAAACACAACTAGAATAGACGATGTAGACCTGTATAATTTTTTAGGTTCGTCACGTGCAGTGTTTAGCTGACAAAACGCCATTATAATACAGTACAGTACATGTATTGCTGAAAATGGTTAATAAGCATTTTCAGTGACAAAATTATGTAAGATCGATTATTAATGAGCATGTTTTTCTCACACAAACTTAATTCAAGTTTATTATCGATGATGATATCGATATAAGAAATCGTCGGTAAATAAAATTATGTCTCTGCACAAAAAGAAACTCAACACAATTTTTTTCAAAATGAATTATTTTACGAGAATTTACAGTAATGACGTTTTACAAATTTTTTTTTAAAGTTGCATGTAGGGTAACCTAGAATTAATTTCTTAGGGATTTGCTACACTCCCAAGCAAATGTTGCAAGCCTCTGAAATAATGTACGCTGCATCCGCCATTATTTCGTCGTTTAAAAACAGCCATTTATAAACGATCATTTGAAAATGATATTGGTATATAATTATCCTTATAATAATTACGTGAACAAAAAAAACATAGTTATTGATAAAAATCATCTAAATCATTTTCAAAACAGATTCAAAACTATTTTGTAGAAGAGTTTTTATCAGATTTTATTGCTAGGGAGGAATTTTTGTTACAGTAGTATTTAAACCGCCATTATGATACTCCACCACGTTCTTTCCTAACACCCTTTCAATCAATATTATGTAGTTATTACATTTTAATTACACATAAAAGTTTAAAATTCAAAGGTATATCTTCACAAGCATTAAATAAAAATTTACAAGTTAATATTAAATTTGCAAAACAAGAAGTTTTAAGGCTTAATCTAGATCCGAACAATGCACGTGACAAGACCCGCTATTTCAATTTCTCATTATTTTTTACCTTTCGTTTCTCCAAATTTCTCACTTTCTTCTCAATCACAGACAAAGCCATTTTGAATGATTCGGATACCTCCAGTGAGGCTTGTTTTTCCAATTTATTCGAAGCTGAAGGCATTATTTTTTTGATCAGCAATAAAATATTACTACCAAACTCAACTCTCTCACAACAGCAAATGATTTCGTCAGTTGTTTTCGTGACATCACGTGTGTAGCACAACGTCATTCACGTCATTTCCGTTTTAAGGCATGACATGTATAATCATGCATTACCGGTACCTAGACCGTTATAGAGGTGAGTTTGGTGATATTTGTGACATCTAGTAATTAATTTAACATTTAAAATTTTGAGAAACTGCTGATTCGAATTATTTTTTCATGATAACATAATACTGTGTTGGACAAATTTAGGCCTGGGTAAATTGTAAAGTGCACTTTAATATGGTTTGAAGAGGGGGCAGAAGAATGGTGAAGCTTACTCTCAGAAGCGGATTTCCAATATTATTTGGTCAGGTGAGGCCACGGGGCCACGATCTCAGGGCAGCACAATCCAAGGGACGGCGTTAGATCTACAGAAGTGAAGTACGACAGGCCGGTTAAACAACGTCGACTCTGGAAGGCTTTTTTTAAATAAATAAATAAAATGCTATAAAGTGCATGATTGTACGGTTAAAATAATAAATTTATCATTTTTTTAAATTGCGCGTTTCGTAAGTAGCTCTTTGTGATTTCACTTTTATTTTGTTTTTAAGGTGGCCCAAAAAATTGCATCAAATTAATAGAATTGACAGAAACAGATGTATAATCCACAATGAAGAAAGGGCAAATTGACAGGTCTGAACCCAAGTAACTATGATAAAACATTAAAACTGAATATTGATTTTTGATGGAAATTACAATACTGTAATACAGTGCTGTAAAATATAAACTAAAGAAGCAAATAAAAACGCAAATACAAGCACTTGATTTCAACATTTAATTACAGTATTTTATTTTGAATAAATTTCAAAACGTTTGCGTTAAAGTATTTAGCCAATTAAAAGATAGTAAATGAAACGTAACCAATCAGCAATGGGTCCTGCATTATTATTGGTTATTTTGGCCATAGCGTTACGACTTTTGTGCAAGGGCTTTATTTATGCAATGGCGATTTGACTGCCCTCTGACGACGCTTGATGTAACTATACCTAGATTAATAACAAACGAAGATGTAGTAAAAATAATTGATAGCGAGATGAGAGAAAAATCTCGCGTTTAAGATTTTAATACAATTTTTGGTAGTAATTTCTAAATAAGTTAATAAAAGCTTTTTAATGGATTAGTGCAGTTAGAGTAAGATTTTCTATCGTGCATATAACGGTCTAGGTATAAATTGAAGTTGGAGTGCCTTATGTTGACAACTCAATGTTCCACTTCATCTCATTTGCATTGGATTCCTAACTTTGAAGAACGCTTTTTTTTCTTCGTAATTAAGGCCGTAATCAATTAAAAAATTCATTTGTTATCGAAAATCAAATGGAAATGTAATGAGTTTTAAGTGACGATGGCGTGCAAATGGAGTTAGTTGAAGAGAAGCGTTGTTAAAGACTAAGCACATAAAGGGAGTGAGAATGGTTGTGGCTTCGTCAGGAACCAAATCGGTTCGACTTTCCAACGGAATGTCACCTAGAGAATTAAGTGAATATGATGATTTAGCTAGCGGATTAGTTTTGGATTCATATTTAGGCTTTTCGACTCATAAAATGAACATCAGGTAATTCCAAACATTTTTTTTTTCTATTACGCCGATTAACAGTAACATAACTTTTATGATTTAGATATCGCTCTCCGAAAATAAATAGCGAAGAATTAAAACAATTGATTGTTGATTTCAAAAAACATCAGCAATATGAAAAAGTTTTTAAACAGTTGACGTCGCCCGTTAATAGTCGACCTTGGTTTTTAGCAAAACTGAAGCGACTAAGAACATCTTTCAAAGAACATGTAATAATATTGTTTATTTCATTTTTCTTTTTGCATACATCTTTTTACATTTTATTAATGGATCAACAGGTAATGCGATATCTGAGAATGTTTGATAAAGATGCTGGATTTGAACTGTGTCCGTGCTATCGCTATTCCTTAGAAGGCAAAGTTGGTGCAAAAATTTGCTCTACAAAAGTCTGGTAAAACATTTTATCTTTATATTCTTGCGACGTAAGCATCGAACCTATTGGTTTATAAACGTTCGCATAATAAAATTTTAGGTTAAAGAATGAAAAGATTGAATACTTGGTGGGTTGTATAGCTGAATTAAGCGAAGAAGAAGAATCAAGTTTACTTCATCCGGGTAAAAATGATTTCAGTGTTATGTACTCGACAAGGAAAAATTGTGCGCAACTATGGTTGGGTCCTGCAGCTTTTATTAATCACGATTGTAGATCTAATTGCAAAGTGAGTTAAATAATTACAGTGTTCTTTTTTTTTTAGTAATAAGTTTAATAATTTAATTTACAAGTTTGTATCAACCGGGCGAGACACAGCCTGTGTTAAAGTTCTTCGTGATATTCAAGTGGGAGAAGAGATAACATGTTTCTACGGTGAAGATTTTTTTGGAGACGGAAACTGCTATTGCGAATGTGAAACATGCGAAAGGTATTACGTGTGTTTAAAAAGTTTAAAAAATACAGTAATGTATTTTGAAATTCTTTTTTTATATTTAGAAAAGGGAAAGGTGCATTTAGTAGTAGAAATAAACCTACCTTAGACGAAGATAAAATAATTTATAGGCTCAGGGAAACTGACAATCGTTTAAATCGACTTAAACACCAGTCAAATAAAAGCACTGCCAACACTAATAAAACTGACAACATTCAAGAGACCGCAAATAAGGGAGCAGTTAATGCAGCACCTACAGCGCCGAAAAATAACAATTGTAATAACACCCAAAGAAGTCTACGTTCCAGTGGTTTAGTATTTTATTACAATTTAATTTAAAAATAAATTGTTTTTGTTGCATTTAATTACTTTGCTTAAGATGAGCTTTTTAAACGTTGCTTTTTATATCTAGCACTTTTTATTATTGAACACAGAAAATCGTTTGCTAAGTGCGGAAGACCAAAGAAAGACTTCAGTTCCTCGTCGTAATGGTGTAAAAGGTGTGCGGCGAGTTTCAAATGCCAATCAAAGACGTTTACGTCTGGCTAAACAAGGTACTTACGTTCCGAATAAAACGAAAGTAAACGGTGTTTGCAACAGTAGTGGGAATCCAAAAAGAAAAGTTTCCAACAACTGTGATATTAAAAACAATACCGGTCGACGCCATCATCTACTGGATAATAATAGTAATAATAATAATAATAATGAAACTAATCAGGTTAGATGTAGAAAAATTCAAGAGAAAATTGTAACAAACGGCGTCACTACTAACGGTGTATGTGGTAGTGCTAGCAAAGCCGTGTGTTCAAGTGTTGGTAATAGAAAATCCAGTAAGAAAGACACGACTTCCGCAATTATTGTGGAACCTGTACAAGTGAATGAAAAAGAAAAAACTGACGGTGAAGTGGTCGTTCTAGATGGCAACCTAAACGAAATTGAAACCAAGAAAATTGAGGAAGAAGAAAAGCCTAAAGGAGATTTAAAATTAACAATTCGCTTAAAACGTTGCCCAATAACGATGTTGAATGGCGAAGATAAAAAAGCATGTTGCAAGCAGTGTGAAAGTGATTTGTGTAGTTGCAAGGGCAAACCGGTGTATGAAGTTTTACCAGTTAATGGATTTCTCACTTCCGATTCCTCTTTTTCTGCTTCCTCTCTCAGTTCAACGTCGACATCGCCACATTCTGCGCTGTCGCCAAGAAAGCATAAGAAGAAGAAAAAGAAGAAGAGGCGGAAGAATCATAAGTTAAGCGACGGTGATGAAGAAAACGAGCAGAAACCGGAAAGTGTGTTAACCAAAAAACTAAGCTTTGAACCATCTTCGTTTTATTCAAATGGACTTGCGGGCAGGCCTCCAATCAAGCGCATGAGACTCATTTTCGGTCAAGACTCGTATGATATTCGAATTCCTCCTACCAAAGTTAAAAGACATTCGTAACATCTGTTGTGATTAATTTGAAAGACTACTATTATAGCATTTCGATTTTGTACTTCAAATTGAAGTTTTTCATTCATCACTGGTCACATTAATTTTTTTATATTATTTGGTAATTATTTTGTGATGTTAGACTGTGGAAAGGGTTAACAAGTCAGTTTTATGCAACGTCTTTTATTGAATTATTATGAAAGATGTTGGTTTTATTCTGTAAATCAATTTTGGGGGATTTTTTTTACACTTAATATGAAACGCAAGCTAAATTTTTAAAGTTTGGGTTTCTATCATGAACTGGATTTTAGTCCTAGATTTTGTATGGTGCGTTCGATCTTCAAAATTGATCGTACTTGTATTTTAAATTATTTGTAAGAGACTGTAAAACCAATTTCTTAATAAATATTACAGCATAAATATACTCGTATTATTGATAATATTTGAATTGAAAGATTTTCCTTGCTATTATTTTTTATCAAATTAACCATAGAAATTTTGTTTGGAGATCCGGTACAATTTTTTGCGCCCTCTATCGATCGCTTGTGACAACTTCTGAACTACATTGCGTCATCTTTATTATACATGTAGCAGGAAACCTGTTAATTTTTCTTTCTATCATTTTTAATTTGATATTATAAATTATAATATTTTATTAAACAAATATGCAGTCTTCTATCAGAGAAGGTATGATGGCTTTATATAATTATGCCATTTTAAGAATATGTAGCCTACTTTTATTTGAAAGCGTAGCAAATCACTACCGTAGTTCTGGGTGTAATTCGATTGCATCAACTTGCCATTTTGCAAAATCAATTTTTTTTTTTTGTTTGATCATAAATATATTATTTTAATGTTATAGATCGTATTGAAGCCAAGAGATCAGTGAGTACAAAGCAAGCTCTTTTGGTTGTTGCATTTGTATTTGCTTTTTCCATTCTCACATTGTGGTTCGTCTATGCCAAGTTTCCTCAACTTGAACCGTAAATATATAGTTTTGTGTTGAAATTTTGAATATTACAGAGTCATTTATAGGGAAGAAGTTCAGCACATAAAGTTACCTAAAGATATTGAAGACGCTAAAAATCTAGGTCGAGTGTTGTCCAGGTACAAGGACAAGTTTTTCTATCAAGTTCTTGGAGGAGTGTTTATAATCTACATTTTGTATCCTTCAAATTTTCAATTATTTATTTTTCAACAAAGTTGTTTCTTAATATTGAAATATAGCTTGCAAACTTTTGCTATTCCAGGTTCAATATTTTTAAGCATTTTATCTGGGTATTTATTTCCATTCCCTTTGGCATTAATATTAGTATGTTTAGTGAGTACAGCATAATTATAAGACTATGTTAAGCATGTTGTATTTAAATTTTCTTTTTTAATGTAGTGCTCAGCAGTAGGAGCTTCGTTTTGTTATTTATTGTCGTTTTTAGTAGGAAGAAGAATAGTGAATAAATATTTTCCTGAAAGAGTGAAGTCTTGGGCAGAAACGGTTTGCATCTTATTGTGAATTGACAAAATTTGTTATAAAATTAATTTTTAAAATATTTTTTAGGTGAACAATCACCGAGATAATTTATTTAATTATATCCTTTTTTTACGAATCACTCCTTTTCTTCCAAATTGGTTTATTAATCTCTCCTCACCAATCATCGAAGTGCCACTTTTTCCTTTTTTTCTCGGAACATTTTTAGGTTAGTAATACCTATGGTAATACAAAGCATTGTTTTCTTTTTAACTACATAATATTATATTTATTTGAAAGCATTTGATTGCTGAGAACTTAATATTTTTGTTACTTATAGTCTCCTTTCCAACGTTTTTATTTCTTAAGTTTTTAATTAAGTTTACCTATACTAATTTTCTAAATGGTAGATCAATGCTTTAGAATAATGTAAGGATGATTTAAAAAGAAATTATTTAATTTCAGGTGTTGCACCACCGTCGTTTGTGGCTATTCAAGCAGGAACAACATTATATAAATTAACATCATCCAGTGACGCCGTTTCGTGGATTTCGGTTGTTTTATTAGCGGTTTTTGCTTTAATTTCACTTGTTCCAGTGTTATTTAAGAAAAAACTTAAATCTAAATTTAATTAATTTAAATTATGGTTATTGGTCGCTAAATTAACCATTTGTTGAAGAGGTTGCAAAATATTATGTTACGATGTACATACACTTTATTGAAGCAAATAGAATTTTATTATTATATTAATATAATTTTATAATCTTAAATTAATAGAAGGATCCCATGTAAGTAACACTTAAACTGCAAGCAGATGGCTGAAAACTAAGATGCCAATATTGCCAATTATAAAACACTAAATAAACAAAAAAAAAGGAAAAATTAGTTTTGTAAGCTCATTTTCGAACAAACTTATGTATTACAAGTTTAAACGTTCAAAAGAAAAATTTAAAACTTAGCAGTTACTTAATTGCTATACTGTACTATATAATTTTATCTCCTGGACTATAACTTCGAGTATAGATAAATTAAATTGTAATATTACAGTAATAATTAAATGGTACAGTCCCCCAACAAAATAGACAAGTTAATTTCTGTGAATGAATTATTTACGTATATCTCCTGCAAAAATAACGGTAGATATTGTAGAACATGAATCCTTGCAGTTTGGTGATGGTTGAAATGTAACTACTCTTCGGCCAATCTTTTGATGTAACCAAACATTAGCAAACTCCGTAATAGGCTAAAAATATAATTACTGTATTTATGTTTTAGAATTTAAATTGAATATATGATTTTACTATTGAGTAGGTGAGAGTTGAAGGCCCATCAATAAATAAATATCTCTCTAAAGCTACTTCCGTTGTATTTGGCACAAATTTTGGTTTAGGAAATAAACTTCTCATAACTCTAGCCGCAGAAACTCTCTTTAACTGCCTAGAAATTAAACTTCCAGTTAGTATTTTAAGTAAATTTGTAGCTCAGCAATATTACCATTCAATGTGAATTTTATTGTATTCATGTAATTTTTGACTTTTCCCAGCTTCAAATATATCTTTCAGTTCACCGAGACTAGGCACATTTGAACGAAAATAACCGGTTCCACTTTTCAACTCGTTTTCATATTCTGCGTAGAGACTTTCTAACTGCTCCAAAGCAAAGTTATTGGAAGAATGGATATCCTAAAAAAAATAATTAGTATATTTTAATAAAGATTTCATTTAAAAAAAAAATACTTTGATAACAAAAGGAATTCCGTTATGTAAATAGGCTTGAACGTAATTTGGAAAAGTAGTTAAGTTGGTGATGGATCGGATTTCCTCGCAAGGCCAACAATTTAGATCTAAATTTGTGAACCACGGGTTATCTATTAAACACTGTTGCTCATGCCAAACTAAAATTGAAATAATTATACTTAAAACATGAAAAAAGAAAACCAGCGAAAGGCAAAATTGCTTACTCGTAATGTGAGGAAATCGTTGATGCAGCCACATGGTAGCGTAACGCAATAATCTCATACATGGATAAATTAAATCTTGTACGTTTCTACTAACAAATGTTTGCGCGGGTTTATAGCACGACAAAAGCCAATAACATGAAATGAACAGAATAAATAACAGCAACACTAATGAAAAACAGTTACAGGAAAACAAAACGTTCTTCTTAGTTTCAATTTTTTTCGACGACAAATCCTCCAACACTTTTGAAAAACATAGTTCAATTCGATTAGCACTAAGACCATATTGACGACCTAAGCAGCGAATTTCTTGAGCTTTCTTAGTTAAAACAGATTTGGAAAAATTTCTAGCTATCGGGGAAGGCGACAATATCGACGATTCCGTCGTATCAGCTGGAGCAGCAAACTTCGTCTCTGTAGGTGAAATACCATTGCCGTTTAGTGATGGATATAATTTGTTTCCACTTAGCATGTCCCTGTATAATTCAAATTAATATTGAACATTTGTTATTATCAAAACTGTTATCATTTAAAAGAAAATCAAAATCTTATAAAGTGTGTTACGTTACCACGGTCATCCCATTGGGGTAATCATACAAGAGAACAGGTATTTTGTCCGTTTCCAGACTTTTAATTATTGGAGTCTGTAGTACAAGTTAACCTTGATAGTTGTATCGAAAAATCAAGGAGGTTAAAAAATTAAATTCACAGGTAAAAATAGGCACACCACCTTTATTTTGATCAAACCAAAATAACTTGTAACAACTACAGAACCTGTCGGCCTGTCACCTTGCTGTGCTGTCAGCCTGTCAACCCAACTGATTAACAATGCTGCCAATCAGCCAAAAATTCTACTGGAAATTTATTTTTTTAAGAAAAGATCTTTTTTTTTTTCTTTTCTTTTTTGTATTGTTAAAAAATATGTTTGGAATTCAACGTAAGTGATCAGTTAAGAAATAAAATTTTATTATAAATTATAGTAATTTATATAAAAACTAATTATAAACAAATATTACCGAAATAATCGGATTTATTATAAACAGTATTTGAAAAAAGGAGTATTAAAAACCATATTAATTTATATAAACATAGCCATCATAATGATACGTGTGTACTTTTCCAATTACATAAAACCAACAAATGAGTGAAATAAGACTTTCAAAAATCTTAAATATGATTTACGATCTAATTTGAATATTAATTCGAGAAGAAACTTCCTGGATTCAAGTATATTTTGCTACAAGTGACTAATAATTGACATTAAGCTAAAGCAATTATAGCGACTTTAGGTAAGCGTGCGATGTGAGCGCCACTAATAGTGAACACGGGTAAAGGCGGTCGCTAGTAGTTCATAAGTTGTACATTTAGAAATTTAAAGATACTATCGGACATTGTTAGTTAGAAAGTGGTGCCAAATTGTTTATCGGATTTTGCTTCCGGGGTTGGAGATTTTTATATCGGGAAGGTCAAGTTCATTTACTTAAATCTGAAAAATTATTTTCGATAGGATTCAAATGTGATAAAAAAATTATAATAACTGTAAAATGTTCATCGGAAACTGTTTTTGCAAGGGAATTCCAATTACCTATATGGAATTGAAGTGATTACATGTCCATATATGGGAGAGAGATATATGACTGCGAAGAAGAAGAAGGAGGAAACGAAACCCACGTAAACCATATCTTATGCTTTTTTTCTTCTATCCATCCCTTCTACTCAACAGGTGCCTTATACACATACCGTGTATTAGGAGTTGATGTGATTACCTTTAGCGACGATGCTGTTGCTGCTGCACCTGTTGTCTTCGTCAGCAAATTCAAATCGAGAAATAAGAAAATGAAAAAAATAACGATGGAAAGGAAAAGATATCAGAAATAAGTAAGATTATTTAATAATGTTTTCTATGTTTTGGCATTGATGACCTCTTTTTTTTCTCTCTCTCTCTTACTCTCTTTCTGGGTTTGCTTGTTTATTATTTTTATGTTTGCAGAGGTTTGAATTGGGGTCATAATATTATTTTAAATAATGTTTGACATTCAAATTTTTAATTCATTTTCATTCAAATAGTTTCGAATTTTGAAACGAAAAAGCAAATTATGAAAACCGATTCGAATCATATGGATGTCGACGAAGGCTGCGGTGTCAAATTAGAATTGGTCGGTCACCCAAATTGCAACACTGGTACGGGCGATGGGGTCAGCTGCAGCGAAACCTATTCCAATTTCGACTCGGAATCCATGACAGCCAGTTTACACGACCAACCGCATTTGAAAGATGACAAGATCGAAGATTCGGACGCCGCATTAGGTGATGATTTAGGAGGCGATTCGTCCATGGCTGTGAATTTATCAGCTGGTGGAGGAGCAGGATCGGCTCACCACAACCGAGATCCGCCAGTTTTCTCATCCAACAACAAGTTGGAAGTATTTAAATGCGTTCAATGTCCTTATGAAACGTATAACTTAGCCACTTTGGCGTCGCATCAAAAAATACATAAATTATATCAATGCGATATATGTCAGATGAAATTTTCCCACGCGGCCAACATGCGACGACACCGCATGCGCCATACCGGTTTTAAACCGTTCGAATGTCGCGTGTGTTTGAAACGATTTTTTCGCAAAGATCATCTGATGGAACACATGATCACTCATTCCAAACAACTGCCTTTCCAATGCCCACTGTGCGAAAAGAGTTTTACGCGACAAGTGTATTTCAAAGCTCATTTACAAACGGAGCATTGGAATATGCCAGGGGATAAACAATGTTCGATTTGCGGCCACAAAGCGGTGACTATCAAAGGAGCCAAATTACATTACACAACGCGTCACGCTAAAGCGGCCAATACGGTTAACAGCAGCAGTCCAGTCAACAGTCGCCTTTTAACCGAAGATTTAACCACCACATCGTCTTCTCACGTTGTCACAAGATCCAGTCTAATGTCGGCCAGGTTACAAACCGGACCTACGTTGGTTACGACCGAGCACCACCGATCTCCATCCGCCTCCGATTCCGAATCGTTCCCTTCGTTGAATTTAAGTTCGTTGGACGTTTCCTCATCTCAGTTAGTTTACAATCCTCATATTCAATCCACTCAAAACTCTTTACTTCACGGCGATCCCATGACCAGTCTCATCAGTCCGTTAAGTATCAACAGCTCCGGCAACGAAATGAGTAACGATTTGGGCGAGAATTTAACTTACCCCTTGCAGATGGCGCCGAAACTATCCATTCGTTCCAATTTGTTGTCTCCTTCTCCTCGATCTTCGTTGAGGAATCCAGCCAGTCCTTCCATCACTCTTCATCGGATCGAGAATAACAACGGTAATAGCGGCGGAGATCGAGGAGGACGTTACTCCCACGGAAGGAAGCAAAAGAGACCGGTGCAATCGTGTAACGGCGTTTCGGCGATGAAAATTGAACCTGCGGATGATCAACGGAACGCGGACGGGCGAGGAGGAAATAGCGGCGGCGGGAGTAGCAGTGGGAGCGAAGACGGAAGCGACGATGGTCCTTTGGTTATTAATCATTCTTTTATTAATTTTGAAGCTCCTTCTTCTTCTAGAAATCATTCGAACGCATGCTCGCCGAATTCGACGTTGGATTTGGTCAAGATGAAAACTTTCGATTCCTCTCCCACGGCCAATTTAGGTTCCGTCGGCGGATCAATGGGAACTGGTAACGGCAATAATAATGGGAATAGTTCTTCGTCAACAGCTACTACGCTCATTCATCATCGTCACATATCAACGGTTGGCGATTTAACTATAACTCCTCTCGATACCATTTTGGTGTGTGTACATTGCGGCATTGTCTTCCCGGACCAAACTCTTTATTTCTTACACAAAGGCGTGCACTCTGAGAATAACCCTTGGAAATGTAACATTTGCGGGGAATTGTGTAGGGACAAATATGATTTTAATACTCACATTCTTAGTAAAGCTCATCAATAATCAACATTCCTTTGTATTTTTAATTATAAATTGACAAAAAAAAAATTTTTATCTATGTTGTTTATAACAATTCCTGTTTAAGGTATATTGGATCAACATGACGTCTTTCTATAGCTTTTCTTTCTTTTTTTTTTTTTTTCTATTCTTCCTTGCACGTGCAGTTTTAAGTGATGTTAATCTACGATTATTAGCAACTGAAAATTGATTGTTGTTGAATTTTAAAACAAGGTTACTTGAATTTTAGAGATAAAATTTAGTCATGGTACTAAGAGTACCGGTGATTTTTTTAAAATACTCTTAGTACTATGATTATTATTGACTTTTTTCACACGTACGCTCAAGCGGCGTCGTCTTACAAAAAAAATTTTTTTATATATTACATGTATAGAAAAAATCTGATATTGTTCTTATGCTTGGTTCTTCTTCTAAACATATCAAATTTATTGAATTCCAATATTATTTTTTTATTTTTATCTGAATACTGTTAAACGATTTATGATATAACATTTTATGATACCGGTTACTATTTAGGGTTTATATTACAGTATATTAAGTGTTTCCATTGACTTCCCGTTAACAGGAAGTAGAAAGATACGGTGCATTTTTATTTTTCGTTTGTTTTTATATTTTGAATATATATTTTAATTGAAAAATGTATATTTCTTGGAAGGGAGAAGGGGGAATGATTTTGTTATGCTAGCTAAAAGTTTATTATGATAATATTATGAAGTTTAAATAATTATTATTCATATTTTTTGTGTTCAAGGTACATTATGCGTGATTGTGCAATTGCCTAATATTTTTTTAAGTTCATTTAAAAATATTAAGCGAAATTTATTAGGCGAATTGACAATAATTTGATCAAAATATTAAGTTCGGTTTTATTTTTGCATTCCATATATTATTTTCTGTTTTTGATCCATTTATATTTTCAAATTTATCGTCGAAAGCTAATTTTTATAATTGATAAAATTAAACTTTTAAATTTAGCAAATTTTGATCAAATTATGATGGAAGAAATTAATGTACTTTTAATACTGATTTATTTTACGCTTTTTTTTTTTTGAACCATAATTTTTTTGTTAATAAATCTTTAAATTGTTATTGGAGGTTGAGGGAGGGAGCAAGTAAAATTAATTATCTTCGGTTTTTATTTTTTAAAAAGATTATTACTAACGCAAATTATACTCTTATTAAGATGAAAAATTATATATTATATTTACAGTTTGGGATATTTTAATCTAAAAATTTAATTATTTTATTTTTAACATTAATTTACTCGCAATTATTTATATTTTGTTCTCAAGAACTATTCCGTTGGTTTTAATGATTTTATATTTATACACAATTGAAATAAATATCTATGGCACTGTTACTTTTTTTTAAAATTTTTTATTGACCTAATATTTAGCTCAAAATATTTTTTATACTAATTTATGTTAGTGCTAAGCACTGAATGGTAGTACCATACTATCAGCTGATACTACTCTGCATTCTTTAAGTTATTAGTTGAATTTACGGTAGGAAGGAAGGCCAATCAACTTTTGCCTTCCTTTCATTGGGTGTAAGAGGTATACCTGATTTCGAATTTTAATAATAAAAAAAAAGCAACTTAGATTTTCATTTGTGTGTTACCATTAGGTGTTACGTCTCGTTTCATTTCCATTTTTACCTTTTTTCGATTTACATCCGAAAATGAGGAGCATATGGAAATTATTCATTACTGTAAGTAATTTCATAAAATTTATTACAATATTTATTCGAAAAAATTTCAACAATATTTTTACAACTGCAATTTAATATTTATATTGCAAAACTATTTTTTTTTTGTGTGTGTTTAAGTTTATAATTATGATTTATTTTAAACATCTTGTTACAAAACATCTGTTTCAATTGAAAATAAAAAAAAAAAGCATGGGCTCATTTATTATTATTTTTTTAAAACATATTCGTTAACTTATTAAATGTTTTAAAATACCTGCAATTAAAATTTAAGATTATTTTTATTTAAATTGATCGAAAAAAATCTTTCAAAAAACTTATAAAATCAAGGCATTTTAAGGAATATTTTTTTAAGGTTTTGTACGCCAAAACACTATAAATTTTAATTTAGGTCGTAAAATGAGAGCAAATGCATGGTTCAAATAGTGTTGGTGTGAGATTTCTTTTGTAAATTGATCAAAGCTTTTGACAATGCTTGACCTACTTTTGCATTTACTGCATTGCTTTATTATTCTTTTTTTTTTTCCTAATTCGTAAGGTGGGCTTCCTAATTGCGATGACTGAATGTATCAAGACTTCAGGTCGAAAGGGAAGTAAAGTCGGACAACGATTAATTAAAGTTCCCGAAACACTTTCAACTTCAGCTACTTCCTACGACGATTACGCTAGTTTTAATTTACTTTCGGAAGATCCCCATCATGTTTCATATATTGCGGCAAACCGACTTTATTATCACCGAATTCCACATCAACAAATTGTACTCAATCAAGAAGATATTAGAGAAATGAACGGGCTTCCACGACATTTGCTAGAAAGCATTAGACCTTTCTTCCCATTTTTTATTGATTACTAAAAAAAATTTTTTGACAGCACAATTATTATTGATTGGACAACCGGTTCTTTTTAGAAAGTGTCTGACATAATTATTAACCTAATTTATTAAAATATTTAAAACAATATTTTTAGACTTTTATTATACATTATTGAATTTGAATATTATTGATTAAATTAGACATTTATAATAGATTAAATACTGTTTCAAGTAAATTTTATTAAATTTATTTTTTAAGAAAAGTTTTAATGGTTTTTAGCTCGAAAATTAAAAAAAAAAAACTTGAATAAATCGTTAATTGCGGCATATTAATTAATATAAAATCTAAAACAATGTGTTTTTTTATATACTGTATATATAATTATTAAATGATTTGCATATAATACTGTTATAAAGTTAGATACTTGGGAAAACTTTGTTAAAATGCAGTATGTTGTTATTTATTACTGTACAGTGTATTTAAAAAAATTAAAAGTTACGTAATTTATGAACGAACTAAACTGTCTTTTATGATTTGTCTATTCGGTAAACCGTCTATTCTCGCAGTAAGTGGTTCCACCTGGCGTCTGACACCGAAAATACAAATCTACTGACTTTTTTTTTTCTCTCGAAAAGACTCGAATCGTATTCGATTTTTATTTATTAGGGAATTTTATTAAAGCCGGAGATTCTGCAAAATACTCTATATTCTTCATTTAATAATTACATTATCAACTATATGACTGACGGTGCCCCAACAGGGATCGGTGGTTAATTAGGATTTAGAATGTAAGTATATTCAAGGATAATAATAATGTAACGAAAGCGCGAAAGGTTGTCGCGTTGTGCGGTGAGTGCGAAGAGGAAAGGGGGGGGGGTCACTGTACATTCGCCCTTCAAATTTTTGACTTTTTTTTCACTCTTTCTTTTAAATTATGTTATTAGTCCTCAATAATCATTTAACAGCAAAGATAAATGTATACAAAAAAGAAATTACAAGTAAAATTTAAAAATTAAAGTGTTTGTTCATTGATATAAAGAGGCTATTGTGGCCGCGTTTGACATTTATCGGCGAAATATCCTTTTCCAATCCACATGCATTTGAAATTTAATTTAGGATTATAAATATAACAATTATTTTAAAATAAGAATGGTTTTAAATAAGTTTTAACGAATTGAAAATGATTTCAATTAGAGAAGCATTTTTGCTGATTGTCATTTTATTAATAACCCCGCTTATTTTCGATAATAATGATACGCCCACTTGTAAAATAAAGGATGATTTCATCTTTTGATCTTTTCTTTTTTTTTTTTTGGTATTTAGCTCTTAACATTTTATCCAGTGAATACGTCTTTAAAATGCCTGCAGTTCGAGGAGATGGAATGCGAGGATTGGCCGTCTTCATATCAGACATCAGAAATTGTATTTCGCCATCAACCGTTTTCCTTATCTTATTATTTTAATTTAATTTAATTTTAGGCAAAAGTAAAGAGGCTGAAATTAAACGAATTAATAAAGAGTTGGCTAACATTCGATCTAAATTTAAAGGCAACGTACTATTTGTTAAAATTTTTGGTGTAATATTAATTATTATTTTGTTATTTTAGGCGACAAAACTTTGGATGGATATCAGAAGAAAAAATATGTCTGCAAGTTGCTATTTATTTTTCTTTTGGGTCACGACATTGATTTTGGTCACATGGAAGCTGTTAACCTTCTCTCATCTAATAAATATACTGAAAAACAAATTGTAATGTTTTCAGTTTTCTTGTAAAAATTTAAAAATGTTTAATTTTATTTTTCCTTAGGGCTATTTGTTCATTTCGGTTTTAGTGAATGCTAATAGCGAATTACTGCGTTTGATTGTTCAATCTATTAAAAACGATTTGGCCAGTCGAAACCCAATTCACGTAAATTTGGCTTTGCAATGTATTGCTAATATTGGAAGCAAAGAGATGGCCGAATCCTTTGGCACTGAAATACCGAAACTTTTAGTTTCAGGGTGAAATTTTAATTGATATAATACTTTTTTAAAAATGTTTTATTTAATAAGCATTTTGTAGGGATACTATTGATGTTGTGAAGCAAAGCGCGGCACTCTGTCTTCTTCGTTTGTTTCGAACTCTTCCTGATATTATCCCTAGTGGTGAATGGACATCTAGAATTGTTCATTTATTGAATGATCAGCACATGGTAAATGTTACTTGCGTTAAATTTTACTGAAATTATTATTATTTTTATTAACGGTATTAATGTATTTTTAGGGTGTAGTTACAGCTGCTACTAGTCTAATTGATGCTTTAGTAAAGAAAAATCCTGATGAATATAAGGGATGTGTTTCTCTCGCAGTTTCACGTCTCAGTCGGGTCCGCAATGTTTTTAACACCAATTTTATACACTGTTTTTACATTAGCTATTACATTAAATAAATTCTATTTGTTTTTTATAATTATATTGCTTTTATTTTTATAGATCGTGACTGCTTCTTACACAGATCTTCAAGACTATACTTATTATTTCGTACCGGCTCCTTGGTTGTCTGTAAAACTACTCCGATTGCTACAAAATTATCCCCCACCTGGTACATAAAATTTGTATTTGCTGAAAGTTGGGTATTGTAATTTAAAGGTGTTTTCTATAGAGGATCCTGGAGTAAGAGGAAGATTAAACGAATGCTTAGAAACGATATTAAATAAAGCTCAGGAGCCACCTAAATCTAAAAAGGTTCAACACTCTAACGCTAAAAATGCTGTGTTATTTGAAGCTATTAGTCTCATTATTCACATGGACAAGTAATAGCAGAATAATTATTTTATAATTATTTTAGAAGTAAATAATTTAACATTTGATTTTTATAGTGAACCAAATTTGCTTGTTAGAGCTTGCAACCAATTAGGACAGTTTTTACAACACCGCGAAACTAATTTAAGGTTATTGTTAAATTAAAAATGATTTTTAAAAAATTTATTTTTAATTTACGAATTTAATTGTGTAGATATTTAGCATTAGAGAGTATGTGCACTTTAGCCACGTCGGAGTTTTCTCATGAGGCGGTTAAGAAACATCAAGAAACAGTTATCACAGCTTTAAAAGTAAATTATTTGACATCATTTTTGGTTCTTCAAATTTAATTTTAATGTTATTATTTTAGACTGAGCGTGACGTATCCGTACGTCAACGAGCTGTGGATCTTCTGTATGCTATGTGCGATCGCACAAACGCTGAAGAAATTGTTCACGAAATGTTAAATTATTTGGAGTCTGCAGATTACTCAATTCGCGAGGAAATGGTAATGTTTTTGTAATTTCATTGAAATCTACGCTGAAGACAATTACTGTATTTATAGTAGAATGATTGCCAAAGAGAGTAGAATGTTTTGTTGCAAATGTGCAGAGCAATTATCTAGAAAAAAATAATAAGCTTATAATATAATTATATAGCTTATATGGAGTTATAATTTTTTTTATTTTTAAATCATCAAGTCGACATTGTTTTAATTAAACGTTAAAGTAGTATTAAAAGTTAAAAGTAGGCATACTGAATTGTTTCGTGAAAATTTTGTTTTAAACTCCTTTTATAGTAATTATTTTATTAAAATTATTACCTGTAGTTGTTTTAGGTAAAAAAAATTCTTCAAAGCAATTTTCTGCATAATATTGTTTTTGTTATTTAGCACCGAAAGCTCAACATAAAAAAGAATAATTTTATTTATTTTACAGGTTTTGAAAGTGGCCATTCTTGCCGAAAAATATGCCAATGATTTTACATGGTACGTTGATGTTATTCTCAACTTGATTCGTATTGCCGGTGATTACGTCAGCGAAGAAGTTTGGTATCGAGTAATTCAAATTGTGGTAAATCGTGAAGAGGTACAAGGTTATGCTGCCAAAACCGTTTTTGAAGCTTTGCAAGCTCCAGCTTGTCACGAAAACATGGTTAAAGTTGGCGGTTACATTTTAGGAGAATTTGGAAATTTAATTGCAGGCGATCAAAGAAGCAGGTAATAAAGCGATTTATCAAATTTTAAATCATTTTACTAAATAAATATTTTAGTCCGATTGTTCAATTTCAATTGCTACATTCCAAATATCACTTGTGCGCTCCTCTGACTCGAGCACTGCTACTTAGCACATACGTGAAGTTTGTCAATTTGTTTCCAGAGATAAAATCTCAAATACAAGAAGTAACTAAATTTAACGAATTTTATAAGGACAGCTTTTAATTTTTTTTTTAAAATTTAAGGTTCTTCGAAGTAATAATAATTTACGGAGTGCTGATGCAGAATTGCAACAAAGAGCTTCAGAGTATCTTCAATTAAGTCAAGTTGCTTCAACTGATGTTTTGGTTTGTCGATGCATTCATTTAAGCGTTTTAACAGTATTTTAAAAATTAGTTTGCTTTGAAACTTGTAGGCTACAGTACTAGAAGAAATGCCACCGTTTCCGGAAAGGGACTCTTCTATTTTAGCCATTTTGAAAAAGAAAAAACCTGGTCGTGTTCCAGAAAATGATATAAAAGAGCACAAGAACATTACGGCTGTAATGCACGATCATAATCAGGTTGATTTGAAAAAAGTACTTAAAGTAAAATTTTTATTTTATTTTATTAGTTTAAATAATTTTTTTAAATTGCACATTATTATTTACTTTTTAGTTGAATAATTAAGTATATTTTTTAAACAGGGAAATGCATCTCCTCCTCCATCATCCGGTTCAGTCGATTTGTTGGGCTTGTCGTCGCCCCTTTCAACTCAAGCTCCAGCATCAATTCCAGCGAGTAATACTAACGTTCTAGTCGATGTATTTGGGGATGCGTATGGCTCTGCATCACCCATAATCAATGGAGGAAATGTTGAAGATGGAGTAAAGAAATTCATTTGCAAAAACAACGGAGTGTTATTCGAAAATGACTTGCTTCAAATTGGTGTCAAGTCTGAATTTAGACACAATTTAGGACGAGTGGGCTTATTTTACGGAAACAAATCATCGTTTCAATTTACTGGTTTCACTCCGTCCATATCTTGCCCAAATGATTTAGCTACAAATATCCTTTAATTGTGTTATATTATCTGAAGTAAATTATTAGAATTCAACTTAACCAATTAGTGATTACAGCTTAATATTCAGGTGAAACCCGTTGATTCTGTGATCGAAGCTGGGGCCCAAATGCAACAGTTAATTAATGCGGAATGTATTGAAGACTTTGATGATTATCCTCTTTTGGTCGTTCAATTTTTGTAAGTTAATGTTTAGCATTGAAATGAGTCGTTTATTGATTAACTAAAATCGATTGTGTTTTATTTTAACTTGCATATTTTCAGTTTTTTTATATTGCATTTATTTGAACCACAAATTTATATTCTATTTTATTTTTTGTTTAGATATGGTGGAATTCAACAAACGGTGACAGTAAAACTGCCAATTACATTGAATAAGTTTTTTGAGCCTACGGAAATGTCAAACGAAGCCTTTTTTACTAGGTGGAAGAATCTCAGCGGGTAAACTTTTAATTGTGCAATTTTAATTTTTAGAAAATTATATTTAAAAAAAATTGCAGTCCAAATAAAGAAGCACAGAAGATATTTAAGGCTTCTACACCAATGGACAATGAAGCTATTAAAACCAAGGTAGATGAAATAGAAAAACAAAATTAATTGTTACAAAATATGTTTTGCGGCTTCAGATAAATGGATTTGGAATTTTGCAACTGAAAAATGTGGATCCGAACCCAGATAATTTTGTTTGCGCCGGTATTATTCATCTTAAATCACAACAAGTTGGATTATTACTTCGTTTAGAACCAAACAGATCTGCAGAGGTATTATTAATATACTTTTGAATCGGCGAGTTTTAATTTTAATTATCTTACAAGCAGATGTTTCGTTTAACGTTAAGAAGTAACAAGGAATCAGTGTCTATGCAGTTGTGTAAACTACTTTCAGAGCAATTCTGAATATAGCTTCATTGAAAACAGGTATAAACAATTTTTAATTAAATTTTTTGTAAAATAATCTTATGTTTCTAAATAATTATTTTATATCTGGTATATCCTAATACTGTAGTATTTTTGCGAAATTTTTTTTTTCTAGAATTTTTATTTTTTATTTTTTCTAGATGCTGGAACTATAGAAATCTCTTTTCATCTCTGCACTTAACATGAATTGCAGAACTAACGAAATCATTATACATACTAAAAATAATAATTACTATCTTATATAATTTTAATATTGTGATTATATGCATTTCATACCTTGTTTCTGTTTGTTTGCAATTTAGGATAAATATACAACAATATACTCAAAACATTTGTTCAAAAATTTTTTTTAAATTTATTTGACTATTATCATTAGAAGTTCCGATAATTATTTTGAAATTTCAAAACTTAAACCCTTAAAAAATTGTAATCTAGATAAAAATTTCAATGTTTGGAACATGACAAATTATTAACCCGTTCCATTGGTTTTACTCGAATAGATCGTATTAATGCAAGTCAAATGTTCTTAATCCTTTTTTGTATATACTAGATTCCCTTATTATTTTCAAATTATGACTTATGAAATCTCAAATAATTTCTTATAAAAAAAATATCACTAAGCGATATACACTACATATTGTTTTTATATGTGATAGTTTCATTCCACCATTATTTAAGTTTAGTTTTTGTGTTTATAATAATTGTTAATGTTTGTTGACAGAAATATTGTTATAATTTTTGGGACCATTTTGCACAATTATTAGGTTACGAAAAAAGGCAACGTAAAAGTATTGAATCCAGAAATATTTCTATGTGAATGTGACTATAATTAGCTTTCTGTTGAATTTTTGTTTTGCAATAATTAATTTCAAAGTATTAAGTGGCTTCCTCAATGAATAATAATTTACAAAATCAGATATGTAAAAGATGCATTAATAAAATATGTTGAATGTCATGATTTACAATTTGTAAAAAAAAATTAAGTGGAAAATAATGAAAGTTTCTAATCAAGGAATCTTTCTCCAATAAAACAGCTGATTTACTGCGAAGATTTGATGACAAATTTTAGTTAGAGAAGAAGAACTCGATTTATCTACTAGAATTTTTTTTTAAAAAAAAATTATTAATGTTGCAAACTATGCAGCAATTAATTCTTTAACTAATTATCAATAAATTGCGTTAATTTATTACTATTTTAAAATACAGTAGGAGGAATCTTTTTTAAAAAATGAAAAATCTTGCGTTTGCAAATTAAGTTGAAAGAAAAAATTGAATAATTTTAAATGAACATGTCTTATTATTGGTAATGAAAATCATGAAATAGGCTTCAAAGTTTCCAAAATATGCAGAATGATTTTAGGCTATAGATTTTTTTTTTTTTCATTTTTAAAGAAACCATGAAGCAAGTTTTTAGTCACAAAAAAATAAAGTTACTGGATAAATTATTATGTAATAGCAATACAGGAGGGACAAAATAACTTGTTTGTGACAACTACTATTAATGGTTAAAGGTTGAATGCCTTGAATTTATTCAAAGTACAAACTTTTTTTTTTTAAATTTAAATTAATACCGGTAGATGTACAATGTAATCATCTTCTGTGACGTTACGTGTACACCCTCATACGTAATCAACCTTCCACCATCTTGAATGTCAACTTTGAACACTTCCTTTAAAAAAATACCTATTTAAATTATTTTAACTTTTATCTTCTGGAAAGTAGTTCACAAATTTTACAATTAAAGTCTCATATTTTAAAAAGCAAGTTCAATCATAAAATTTAGCTAAAAAGAGTAATTTTATTAAGCGCGTAATTTCCACCAATAGCGTGAGAGGTTGAAGGAAATGAAGCCACCTCAGAACGGAACCACTTTCCATTTCGTTTGGTTTGTGTAATATACGTCGGTTGGTTAACTCGTGTTGTTTTTAAACTGTACTCTCGGAATTTGGATTAATTGTGCACCGAATAATTGTGAAGGTGAGCGAATAAATCTTTTTTTTAATAATATTACTCCGTCGTTTCAAAAATCTCCCGTCAACGAAACGCTCATGCGTTGACCGTCTTCTTCACCATACCTTCTGTATTCATTTTCACGTAATCGTAACCTCCGTCGGCGGATTTTACAGGTATTGATAGGGGGGAAATGAAAAGGGGAGAGAAAAAAATATATATAATATACGAAATCGAAGAAGTAGGGAGGATTGGAATTATCAATCAAAGTTAAGTACACAGAGGAAGAGATTAAAAAAAAAAAATTCTAATAGTTACGCGCAAGAGTTTGCGATCTACCACTAGTTAACTCGTTATTTTTTTTTTTTTTTACTATGCGTCAGAATTCCGCGTCTTTGAAACTACTGTATATCATCAGAATACAATATTTATCATTGTTATTTAAAAGCCATTTTATAATTACAGGATACAAATGCACTATGTAAAATCTACCTTCAAACGTTAACATACATTTTCAATAACAACTACGGTACTGTAGCTGCCAACTTTTTAACTAACTACATCTATGTCGTATTTACTTTTAATTTTGTAGCTTGCGCAATGCACTCCGTTTTGAAAAATTAATTATCTTTCGATATTTAAGATATTATTATTGATAAACGTTATTAATTTTTTTTTTGTTTTTTATTATTATGTGTAAATGACCATAGATGGTTAGTCATACTTCACGTTGGATGAACGGGCGTTGACCGACTTTTCAATCCGGCCAAATTGTCCATCTTTTACACCTGTGCATTGCATTCATTTGTATTTTAGTGCTAATTCTATTATTTTTTTTTTATTAGAAAGAAAAAAAAAAAGGTTAAAGTAGGCGTTTTGAGTTTGTAGGAAGAGTCGAGTATCGAACATTTTTTTTTTTTTTTGCTTCTTCTTAATACCAACGAAGTAGCTTGAGTATTTATTGCATTATGTTCAATTAAAGTTTTCGTTTTCAATCGTAGTTTCAAGGTTTCTTTTTTGGTTAATGAAGGTCGTGCCATCGCATAAACATTACGTTGGATTTCAATGACTTTTTCACGACATTTAATTTTTTCGAAACGACAAGAAACCGACCAAGAAAATAATTAAAGAGAAAAAAGTTTAATACAGTGTATTGGCAATCGGTGTCAAAAAGTTGAAAAACTTTTACATTTTTTTTGTTTTTTTGTATCAACTTTTTTTTCTTGTCGAGACGCTTGAACAGATGTTTTTATCTCTTCGACGAAAAGTTGAATGACTTTGCGTTTAAAAAGTCACTTTTTACTATTAATAACAAAACGAAATTATGAAAGAATATATATTTTTTTTTGATATGATTTGATGTTGGAAATTTTCTCACCGGTAGCTTTTTAATTTTTTTTTTCTTTTTCGTTTTTTGTTTCACTCTTCCGCAATAATGTAAACAGTGAGAGAAATATGCAAGGTTATAATCTCGGGAGTCGTATAAATAATTCTCGCATGGGATATTTAACATTGTTGTATCGAAGAGAGCTTTTGCCATAGCCTACATAAACGCAAACAATAATGTAATTATGATTTTCGGGGTCAAATGCCATCCAGATTCGGGCGAGAAATGTGTGGCAAAAATTTACAAAATAATAGCTGTAGGCCAACGTTGACTCATTCAACTTTGATTTCACAATTCTATTTTCCATCATTATTATATTTTTATCGCTGCGACCGGGGGAAACCTTAATATTTTTGAATGAAAAATTGAAAAGTTTTGAGAACTTAATAGGCGCAGCAAAAACTTGAAAGACTACGAATTTATAATCTAGTATCAAAAATTATGTTGACACCTAATTATTACAACGTAAAAATTATAATACAATGAATAAGAAGAAAATGAGATGGTCATTATTATAGTGGTAGTAATAATTAAAGAATATCGTTCTCATAGGCATGAAAAACGCAAGATTCGTTTTCGAAACGATTAAAAATAATAACAGCGTTTAATTGCGAGGAACACGGAACGGCGAGTGGAACACGGAAGGATAGAAAATAAATGTCAGAAACTTGAATATTAATAATAATCACACCTTTTAAAACCACAATAATTAATCGTCGTTTATGGCCTCTTTATTCTTGGTCTATATTGAAGATGTGTGAAAAATGATTCTACCCTTAAATAATTAACAACAGCCATAATTCTACTTCTACTGTATACTTTTAATTGTAGTTAAAACTAATTTATACGGTTAAAAAAAAGTTAATGGAAGAACTTGAAAGTAAATTAAATACTGTATTGAATAAAGTAACATGGCACAAAATAATAAATTGCATAAATTAAAATTTATTTATTTGATTGTTAGGGCTGAAAATAGATTTCAGACGGTATTAGAAGTTACGTGTTAATAGCTTTTTTTTTATTATTATTTTTAAAAATGTAATGATAAAGTTTAATGTTAATGATTAGATAGCCCGAATTACGTGGTTTTTTTTTCTTATTAATTGACGCCCGAGGCTTGAAGGAATTTGTATCTGAATTTTTCAAATGAATAAAAATGTCATCTGCCCGGTTTCATCACGAATTTATTTGAAAATATAATATAGATATCAATTAAAGGTTAATAGGATGTGGCAATAATCTTTTGTTCTAGTTATTGGAAGAATCTAGCGCACATTGTTTACAAAAAATACTGTTTACTGTAGTTAGCGATTTCGTTCATCTAAGCTAATTGAAAAGGTGGGAAAACAATTAAAAGACAGTCGTACGTGTTAAGGGCGGAACAGGAACAAAAAGTTACGGAAGCGTACGGTGAGAGAGAGAGGGCGAGAGAGAAAAAAAAATCAAGTTTAAAAATCATCCGTATTATATTTTTCTACTCATCCGAATCTCTTCAACTTTGTAAGAATTTCTTGTTATGGTACCGTAAAATTTTTGTTCACTTTCTTTCTTATTAAAATTCCGCGACATTTTGAATGGCGATATTTTAAATTCTTACTGAAAGGGATAAGTTCAAAAAAACAAAAAAAAAAAAAACAAGCGCGATGCACTTAAATGTAACGTTATTAGCGATTTTATGGTGTAGCTTTTTATACTTTTCGTAACCCATATTTATTTTATTGAGTGTGTGTGTGCGCGAGTAATAAACGTTTCTAATTGGTGCGCGTTTCGTACTGGGGAAGAAACGCCAACGTCATTATTGAAGAAAAATGCTAATTTTTTTTTATTTTTATAATATTATATTTGAGGACGGAACTACGCGTCATCGTTGTTTTTGCTCAAACGTGATGAAAGAAATATTCTATATAGTACTGTACACTTTAAAAGTTTGTCCTATCATAATAATTTCGTTTAACTCATCAATTGTCACATTGAGAGCGCCGCCGGTATAATATGGTTTAATTTTGATTTGATTAAAAGCTGCTCTTAATTGATTAATTGAAAATAAGCAGAGCACTAGAGTTTAACGCCATCTTTTCATTTTGTCTAGGCTAGTACTGTACTAGAAAAATGACGATGGCAGGAGAAGAAAAAGAAATATCCGGTTGTTTTTATAATTATTATTACTGTATTATTTATTTTTTTTTTTTCTTCTTTTTTTGGACGTCAACCAAAACTTTTTTTTTTTTATTGCTTAATGTCACAATCACAATACAAAACGATGATTAATTAATGAATGAAACAGGCCACGTAAAATGTACAATGCATTATACGAATTCGAAAGTCCTATAGAAAGTTGTAACCCGCAAAATGCAGGAATACCAAAAAAAAAAAAAAAAGATGATTCTTTGTTTTAGTTTTGTAATTGTATTTAATTTTTGTAGTCGAGATCAAGGTAAACTACTAGGTTATACCAACACTGTTTTATTACATGTAAACACATTGCAGATGCAGGTAGACGTCATCCCAGCAGTGTTGTGTTTTATGTTTGATATCGCTTACGTTGATGTGTGGCCATGGATAACTTTTGGGGGGTGTTGGAGCGAGACACCTACGCATTCAATTGCTGCACATACCTTAGTTAGATGTATGAGGGGGACATAATATTATAGTACTGTTCGATCTTAGCTTCTAATAATATAATATTTTGAAATTTATCTCCACGCGTACGCGTTATGATTGCAAAAGCGGTGATTTTATAACCCGAGGAATGCTGCTGGTGATGATCATAAACGTCATCGAAATTGAGAATATTAGCCGCGTGCCATAGTTGTCGGTTTACGAATATTTTAGTGGGAAGTTTATGACATCATCGGTAACTTATTAGATGCATTTTATTGCATGAAAGAATTTACTTAGATATCGTTTTTTTTTCTTTGTGGCAGGCGTCGATATAGTAACCGTTAATAATAGTAATACGTATTTGTCATCATTATACTTTTTTTTTAATGTAGTAATTTATCGCAGCTGAGACAACATTTTTGTTAATATGAATTTAATAATATGAGCTATAAATTTTGGTTGCTACGAAAAATTATTTTTTTTTTTAAGTTATGTTAAATAGAACTAAATTTTATAAAAAATATAATTATGGGGTTTTCTTACAAATTCAGCAAAAAATTACAATATAATTGAAACTTTGCACTTTGGCAAATCATTTTTTTTTTTTGGTTTAAGGAGTGTGATTTGAAAAGGAAGTTAGGTCTACATGACTAATTTTTTTTTTTTTTTTTTTTTAAAAAACTTATTTGCAGAAAAGAAAATAAGGAACTCGAGTATTTTTATTTATTTGACCTGAACTCTTAATCTTTCATGTTAAAAACAACAAATCAATATTATTCTAGAAAATCTTTTAATCGATCTTTTAAAAATTTCGATTTTCAATTTTTGGTCCGACAAAACTGAAAAGAACTTTGCTTTATCGAGGTTAAAATTTATACTGTGTAATAATTTTAAATTTATTTTTTCTGTTTGATTTGCAAAGCGGTTTACTGTAATATTAAAAAGACGCTTTTAAGAACATTTTAATAACTTGATTGCAAAATTGTCTAATCTTTGATATTTTATGCGTTATCATTAATTCATTGGAAATATATTATTTTTATTTTAATTTTAATATTCTGGTATTTTATCTTTGATAATCATTTACCATTGATTTTTTTTTTGTAGTACAGTGCACAGTAAGTTTATTGTATACTGAAGTACTTTGACACTTGGCTGTTATTAATTTAGAGAGTTTTGCGTTGCTAAATCTTTTTTATTTATCGATTTCAATTTGGCTTTGATTCGACTGTTACTGTATTTGCCATTGAATTACGGCCAATAATTTTTTTTTATATATATTTGTTTTTATAGGAAATATTGAATTAGGTGGGAGTGTTGAACACACCACGACAGTTTGAAGCCAAAAAAATGTCTCATCACAGCGATGATGCCATGCTGGTGGCTGGTAGTGACAGTTTTTGGGAACCTGGAAACTACAAAAGGACAACAAAACGAATCGAAGATGGACTTAAATTAAGTAACGATTTATTACAATTGCTTCAAGAAAGAAGCGATATTGAAAAAGGATACGCCAAAAATCTAAAAGTGTGGTCTAAAAAATGGAACGAGTTGATTGAAAAAGGTAAAAATCTTTAAAAGAGGCTGGTAGCCAATTTTTTTTTCTAAGTTTTTTTTTTTGTTGGATATGATTCAATTAATTTTTTGATGGTGAAATTGAAGGGCCTGAATATGGAACAACGGAAGCAGCGTGGAAAGGTGTTCTGGTTGAAGCCGAGAGATTATGTGATCTTCATTCTAGAGTTAAAGACAAACTCAACAACGGTGTACAAAGCGATATTAAATCTTGGCAAAAGGACAGTTATCATAAATCCATGATGCAATTAAAAGAAAAAAAAGAAATGGATGACGCTTTTAAAAAAGTATTAAATTGACTTATTTGCTAGGTTAAAATTGAAATTAATAATGGGTTTAAATGTGACATTTTTGGCACTTAGATTTCTCTAATTTCAATTTTTCCACTCGTATTTAGAAATGAATCTATTAACGTTTTATTTTTGTTATTTAAATATTGGAGCTGCCATTTTCTTTAACGCTAAAATTTTTTACTGTCAATTCTTTATGTTAATTTGACTGTAAAGTTATCGTATGATAGAAATTACAGTCACAGTGGTAATTTTTATTTTATTAAAATTACGCAAATTCAACGGGAATAGTCCAATAATTACCTTAGTTGTATCGTGTTGATGCAGGCCCTACTGTAATTATTTCCACTAATGTATCATACATATACGTGTAATGATACTACAACTTGAAAATAATATTTATTAAATATTTGATTTTATATTGATTTATAATGCAAGTGATTTTTTTTCATTTTTAGGCTCAAAAACCGTGGGCAAAAATCTTGGCAAAAGTTACTAAAGCTAAAAACGATTATCACACTGCTTGTAAAAATGAAAAATCAGCTATCACTCAAGAAAGAAATTCCAATAGTGATTCGTCAGTATCTCAAGATCAAGTAAATCTCAATGTAACTATGTTTTACACAGTATATTTTTATATTAAACTGGTTTTGTTTACATAGTTGAGGAAAATGCAAGATCGAGCTCAAAAATGTAAGGAAGATGTTCAAAAAACAAAAGAACGATATGATGCCTCTCTGCAAGAAATAAATGCGTATAATGCAAAATACATGGAAGATATGGCACAGGTGTTTGAAAAATGCCAAGAAATGGAAGATAGGAGGCTTAGGTTTTTTAAATCCATGCTTCTCGCAATACACGATTGTCTCAACATTTCCAACGATCCCATGTAAGTTTATCTCAACACTCAATAATTATGCACAGACTTTAGACTACCATAAGATTGGAACGAGAAACTTTTAATACAATCGAATCAACCTACTTGGCCAATTGCGATGGTCGAGATTTTGTAATTAAATAAGTTAAAGTATAAGGCTGTTAGGTTCAATATTATTAATGTCAAAGCTGACATTTAATTATATTTTAGGTTGGTTCAGATTTACGAAGAATATAGGCATACAATTCAAAATGCTGATTCGACAAAAGATCTGAAATGGTGGTCCAATAACCACGGAGTTGGCATGGCTATGAATTGGCCTACTTTTGAGGTATTTGTATACTTATTTATAAAATTTAATATGGTTACAGTTACTCAACTTATAAAACAATTATTGTGTGTCGATTAATAATAAGTTTAAGGTAAAATATTTCGAATTATAATCTTGAGTTTGGACCTGTCGTAGGAGTATCTGGAGGAATTCCGCGAAATCGCCGGTCGTAGTAAAAGGTCTACCTTTCCTGAAAACAGCACCATCACCTTATTGAACCAACGCGTTGTCAGCGACGATTTTAGTGTAATAACCTTGAGTACCATATCCTATTTCCTACTTGTAATTCTGTACTTCTCGAAACGCACATGATTTTATAGGAGTCTCCACTTTTAAAACCTCCTATCTTGAGCACATTAATATCTAGTTACTGTTCTTCTGAAATGGTGGTGGTGGCCAGTACTAATAATTTTAACTTTTAGGATTTGCTTCGTTTTAAATACTACTTGGTTACTCTTTAAAAGAGTTTGCACGTTATTAGT
The DNA here is from genome assembly GCA_034692225.1 of Polydesmus complanatus. Classification (NCBI taxonomy): domain Eukaryota; kingdom Metazoa; phylum Arthropoda; class Diplopoda; order Polydesmida; family Polydesmidae; genus Polydesmus; species Polydesmus complanatus. Next base: position 13,307 of record JAQGAZ010000187.1, on the reverse strand, counting down.
TTATTTTAAAAAAAAGTGAATTCTCAAAACGGGAAAATGGGGAAAAATTTAAATTTCAAATGTCAAGAGTACGTTTATGTACGTTACGTTAGTCTAAAATTATTGTAATTGATTAAGAGAATTGACCGGTTACTATATTTTACAGTTGGCAAACAAAAATTCAAAATATTGTATGCGTTGCTTGTGAATTCACTTTTATTAGTTTTCTTGCACCAAATGAATATTGGTTTTATTTTTTTAAAAAAAAATTTTTTTCTTTAACAGGAAAATGCACCTGAGGGCGGAGCTAAGAAAAATAAAGTAGAAGGGACTAAAATTAGTGCACCGTTACCAAATAGTAAACAAGCGGAGCCCAACAACAAGGGCAAAACAAAAGAAAACAGGGAATCAACAGTTTCCCCCACGTAATTTTTAATCTTACTTTTCTTGGGGGGTTTTTTTTTTTGGTTTATTGATAAATATTATTTTTAGCAATGGCAAACGCGATGGCAATCCATTTGAAGATGATGGAGATGAATGGGACGAATTTCCTAACGATGTATTAGTTGATAACGGGGAGCCCGGTGTCGCAGTTAAAGCTCTATATGACTATGAAGGAGCAGAAGCAGATGAACTCACATTTAGACAAGGTTTTTAATTTTAAAAAGCTAATAAGGCTGAAAGAATTAAATTAAATGATTATTGTAGGAGATTTATTCGAAAAATTAGAAGATGAAGATGAGCAAGGCTGGTGTAAAGGCCGGAAAGAAGGTCGCGTTGGTTTGTATCCTGCAAATTACGTGGAAGTTGTACAGTGATTTCTAAATAAGGACAAGGCGACTCAATTCACTTATTCTATTTCTTAAATTGCTGATTTATCGCTTTTCCTCTGCTCAGTTATAATCGTCTCGAAAGGGACAATCACACAGAAGCAAAGTTATTCGTTCATTTCTAATTTGACAACAAGAAAATGGAATGAGGTGAAATGCATATGGAATCTCATCCATAACTTTTATTTTTTTTTCTTTTAATATACATTAACCTCGTATCATCTTGATTTCGATATACTAGTCTTGTTTCGATTATTCCTCTTTTTCTCTTATCACTCGTAGCAAATAGGCAGCTACTCAAAATCATGGAATTCAAACATTGGGGAAGATTATTAACATAACGGGAATCAATTATAAAGAAACAACTTTGTTATCAATGTTCCAAACTCGACCTTTCTATTGTTAATTAAATTAATACGATGAGAATTAGAAGATTACTATTTACCAAGACAGTGTTTAGTATTTGTTATTGTTCGTTAAAAAAAATATTTTTATTTGCTATATCGAAATGATAAAAATATTAATATGTGGCGGCATAATATATAATTAAATTAGACGTAAAGGTACGTCTTTTTATTGACATGAATCAAGAATTTTAAAAAAAGACGTATCATGGACAAATTTTGCATTTGAAATATCACATAACCGAGTTCTGTCAGTAAATAGTAAGCTTGTAGTACTAATCCTGATAATTTTAAAAGTATTGTTGAGGTTATTAATTATATTGTATGGTAGGCATTCATATTACTATACCTGCCTTTTTCACGGGATTGCTCGTTAGTAGAAAAACTTCGTTGATTACTAATTATATTTACGCGCGCGCACAATAATTGTTATTGATAATTTTGTTTCGTTTATAATTTTCTTATTTCAATTTGCTTTAGTGTGTATCGGCGTTGTATTTTAAGTTAATAATCACGTTGGGCAAAGTTTCAAATCGAAAATCAAACCGTCCCGTTTATTTTCTTTCATGTTTCTATCACTTCAAGGTGAAAACCATCTTCCAGCCAAACAAACCTCAACGGTATTATCTTCTTGTCGCGTTAAGGGAGCATGTTATTTGTCACGTTAAATTTTAAGAATGTTGAAAAATGAACGATAGAACTTGCATAACAACGTGCCGAGTGTATTAAAGCGAAAATGCAATCGACATCAGCAATTAAAAAATGTAAGTTCAAAGTAGAGATTTATTCTTTCTAAGCAAACGTTTAAAACTTGCAATAAAACTATGGTAATGTTACATAACTACAACTTTAATTTTTACTAAGATACTTAGCTTTGATTCTTTCGGCTATTAAGACGCCTTTGATGAAACGCCTCCAATTTCCATAAACTCGCTTTTCTTTTTTCTAGGATTTAATAAGATTTTGAATTAACATTCGTTAAAATCAATCTACCAATAACGATTACAGTTTGTTCTCTATCTTGAGCAATCATTTGTTCTTCGTGCCAAGCTTCAACTAAAGCGTCTTGGAATTCAGTACAAACGACCCAACCATCAAATCTAAATAAAAGCAGATTAGTTAAAATTATTTAAAATTCTAAAATAATTTCCAAGTTTTACGTAGGATGATTAGATCCACCGGTGAACTCCCAACCAACAAACGCTGCAGCACAGTCAATATTTAACTTTTTGGCAACACGAATTAAACCAGGTACTTTAGAAATAAATATAATTTATGTATTAAAACTAAAACACAGTTCTAATGAATCGTTTACGTCTCAGATGAACAGTTCCAATGGGCAACATGCAAGGCTTAAGAAGATCGACATTTCCATGCTCATTTCGAGGAACTTTGCCATCTTTAGCCACAGGGGGAACGTAATCTTCAGTTTGCCAATGACCAAATATCTCCAATGGTTTATCCGGATATTTTACTTCTCTAGTTCGCTAATTTAAAAGAGTAAGATAAATGGTCTTTATAAATACTGTAGTAGTTTAAACTGATTTATATTCTTACTCGAATCCATTTCGGTCTAGCCTTAACCAATTTGTATGGAGTCTCATTGAGTTTTACTAATCTTGCTTCTTTGAACCAAGTCTCACGGGAATGAAGTTCGTGAACGGAATCTCGACTGTACACTGCTTCCTTTCGGAAATAACCGACTGGCACGGCATCGGGTGGATAAATACCCTCAAACTTAAGTAAATGCCTTTGTAAAACGTAGTAAGGATGATTTTTATATCTGTTCAAAATTGAATAATAATAATTTATTCTTTCTAAATTAAATTTATTTGATATAGATTACTCAGAAAATGTATTAGGAAGTGGCTTCTCCAAAAGTTTGTTATCCAAAAGGGTCATTTCTTTGGCTAAAACTTTAGTGTACGGATTTGAAAAAGGTTTTAAAGTCGCGTTCCACCATTTTGAATCCACACGGCGTTTTCGATGTTCGGGATGCAAGCATTGCTCTGCATATCGCCGTGTCACGTCAAAAACGTAGTTAGATTCATCAAACGCCATAACGTAATCAAACGGCCTTGCCGCCGACTTCTGAAATTGTAAAACATGAACAATATGTTATTAATTTTATTTTTAAAAACATTTTAAAGTCTAGATTTTACTTCAAACTGATGAGGCATATCAAACTCTTCTCTGAAACAGTTAACACTGATCCATCGCTGTTCCCTTTCGATGTAAACTTCGATCCAAATTTCAGCATCATCTAAAATTACTTCTTCGATTAGTTTTAAAGACTTTATTCTTTTCATTTTCGCTTTTTCTTTTTTAACCACGAAAACTTCTTCAGCACCGCTATCGTCATTGTCTGAAGAATGCACGTAATCAATATCCATATTAATTTTAACGTCTTCATCATCTTCACTCTCTGATTTATCTTCTTTTTCAACGTATTTCACTTTCTTTTTAACTCTCCCTGAACGACGACTATTTTTCTTCTTAACATCTTCATCATTAAATGACTTCTTCCGTTTATTGTTTTTGGGCTCTGAATTTCCTTTTTCCTTATTAACTTTGGTTTTCTTGCGCACAGTTTTAGATTTTGGTGTTAACTTTTTCGTTTTTGAATTTTCTCGAGTTTCGGTGCTAGTCCCAGGTCCATCTTCTTTATTTATTTCAGTTTTTAATTGTTGAGCCTTATTTTTAATACTTTCTGCGCTTAACAATTTTTCAGAAGGAAGTTTTCGTGAAACCGGTCTAAATGAGATTATCAAACGCGATTTCAATTTTAAAAATCTAAGAAATATTAAAAAGCAGCACACAAAGTCGACCTCACTGGGTAAATATCTCGTAGCAAAACCCTCAGTCCAATTGCTTAACCGGTCGTATTTCTGTTTGGCATCGATTTTTAGAGAAAAATTTTCCTTGTACCATCTCAGTATCTGTTGGAAGGAAGACAGATTCATTTTGAACTTGGAATGGCTTGAAGGCAAGATTGACAGCGCAAAAGCTCTCATATCGTCGGAATTAATTAAAGAATTCATTTTCAAACCGTAAGCTAGATAACATAGTAAATGAACTTTATGCATTGAAAATTGGAGTTCAACTTGAAAACGATTCATTCTTTTTATTATTTCAGCTTGAAAGTCTAACTGCTTCTTCTTGTTCTTCTTCTTAGCTTCGATTGTGATGACTACACCCTCGGCAGGTATCACGGGTTCCAATTTATCCTGGCACTCTAATTGCTTTTCATCATCTGTATCTTCTTCTTCATTTCCAAATCTTTCAACTTCTTCCCAATCACTTTCACTACTAGTAGCATTACCATCAACATTTTTGCCCCTGGTTCCGATCGCATCCATTTTACATTTTTCTTTTTTGATCTCATTCAAAACATCTCCCCAGTCGCAATCACTCTCATTTTCGTCGTTGTCTCCTACTTTATCTTCGCTATTATTATTCTCGAAGGGATCGCCGTTATTGATTTTAACAGGCTTCTTAATTTCTTCGCTCTTAATGTTTTTTTTAGTTTTTGAAACCATTTTTTTCTTCTCAGTTTTAGGAAGTACGTTTTCCCACTCGCTTTCGCTGCTGCTGTCATCATTATCTAAACGTTTATCGTTAGTTTTTCCATTTGATTTAGCGCCAATTAGAAATTCTTTTTTAATATAAAGTTTATTTTTTGCGGTAGAATTTTTATTTCTTTTTGTTTCGAATTCGGCGCCACTTTCATCCTCGCTACTGTCTGTGCTGCTAAAAGATGATTCTGTTTTGGCGTTTATTTTTGCCTTTGCTTTTTTATTACCGGTATCAATTTTTCCTTCCTTAACTTTGACATTAGCTTTTAAATTTGCTTCGAACTCCAAATCTTTAAATGCTCTATTATTATTATTATTGTTCTTACCAAATCTATTTGTTCGTTTTTTAACTGAACTACAATCATCATCGTTTAAATAATCGATCCTAATTTTCTCGTTGACACTCTTTTCTTCCGATTTACCCACCCCAAGTAATGCTTTGTTTGTCGTAGCTCTGGTACGTCTACCTGCAGTAGTTGCAACTGATGAGGCATTGGATGATCGATCTGTTTCACTTTTCGTTTTTTTAGCTTGAGGAACTTCATCTTCAACCTGGATGACATTTCTTTTAGAACGACGAAGAGACATGCTCCTAATTCATAACATCTAAAAATTGAAATAATTATGAATGAAACAGCTGACAGGACAGTAAAATTAAAGGTAACCAACCAAAATATAAAATCGAAAAGTAAAAGCAATATGTTAATTTAAAATTGATGAACAAGTTGAAACTCGCACGTGCAGATTATGCCATGCTTGAATTTGATGTTCTTTGTACTTCGACAAGACAGGAGACGAGTTTCCCAACGAAGGCCTCCTCAACGAGGTTGTAAAATACAGTATGTACAGTCGCTATGGTATAGTCAAAGAGCATGTAGTTCCAAGGTCGACACTCGAGAAACGCCTTCTTGCATAATCCCTCCTCTGCCACCTGCAGGGCGTTACTAAAGGCGGTACAAACTTTAGGATATTATTCTATAATTAAAATAGTGTAAATGAGTAAAAAATATATCATTAGAAACAGGTCAGGATAATTATTTGACAATACAGATTAATTACTATTAGTCTGATTTTTAATCTATGGAAAAATATTTTACTGACATAGCTTAATTTGTCTGCTTTGAATCAGTAATTACAGTGTATTTTAAAATCAGTTAACGGTATATGATTGTATAATCAAAATCTTGCCATCTTTTCTACAAATAAATTAACAAAATAATTATTATGAAAAAATTAATAGTGATGTTTATGGAACTTATGCATGTGACGACTAAGGTGTGCGGAGTGCATCGTGTCACGTGAAAGCAGTTACTAGTCCAGTGGGAGTTGTAGTGCACAATTACAGTATGTCAAGAGTTGTCATTTGTTTTTATTTTATTGTACATGTAGTATGTGATCTCAGCGTTGATGATAGATCTTGTGTTTATCCTCGTCTTTGTTGGTTAACAAACAACGGAAACAATAATCTAAAATGTTTCAGCAGTTTATAAAGTAACTTTTTCCATAGAAATTATCTACGTTATAGGATAACCAAGTGTTTACGGACTATGTCATGTGCCATTCTGCGCAACAACTATCTACAGATTATGTTATTGATTCTAAAGCTAAATCCATTTATAATTAAGCCCTATGTTTAATATTATTTCGCTTTTTAGAACACTTACCTAATACCAAGCGCAGTAATGAAGAATCTTGAGTCAAGGCATACCCCGGCCCTAGATCTATACCTTTCACTCGCGTACTCAAGATAAATTTCTCGGTAATACATGGTTTACACAGGTCGAGTAAACGAGCGAGTCGAGTAGGGAAAAGCGAGTAATGAGTATGGCGAACGGCGAGCCGAGTAACCGGTAAAGCTACTCGACTAGTGTGAATTATGCATAACAAAACATAGTAGATCGAATTTGCCGACCTGAAAGAGAACGACCACGCCTCTCTCGCTCGGCGATTGAGTATTTACGTCAAGCAAATTTTTTAATAATAACTTCCGCCGAAAACTATCGTCTGGTAGCTGCTTCCGGAAAAAATTCTGTTTCCGCTTTCTCTCTAGCGACAACCGAAGCTCCGCCTTCTTACGTCACGCGCAAACCTTTTCCATACAAACTTTTTTAGAAAATAATTCTGCTTCCGCTTTCTCTTTCTCTATCGATAACGGAAGCTCCGCCTTATTACGTCACGCGAAAATTTTTTCCATACAAACTTTTATAAAATAGTTCTCGTTCCGTTTCCGACTTATCTTTGATTGCTTCGAGCGCTGTGATTGGCCGCGCCCGTGGTTATTAAAAATTATTATTAAAGGCGTGGTTCTGGCTCTGAGTGCTCTGACGTCAAAGATCTTTGCTGACGTGGTCATTTCGCGGTGAAAACTTCTTGGGAGGAAGAGGTGTGTTACGTGATCTCGCTTGTGCGCGTCAATTCGGAAAGAAAACATTTACCTACGGTAGGCGAATTGACAGTGGATAATAATATTTGTCCGATAACAAGATTAATTTCGGAAGGATGAAAACAATTTGGGGGGGGGGGGGGACATGTTTGTTGGCGACGGCAGGAGAACATTATTTTCCCGAAAAAAACGGTGACTTTTTCTCGCTCGACGGTCAACGAGAACACTGCTGGCGGCGGTGATCTTTACCGGGTGTCCATCTACTATAACAGCGGCGGGTTTTGACTACATGTACCCGTAATCAAAATGGCATCTACGGTGCAATTTGTGTAGGATATTTCCATATTATATCAGCGATGGTTCATCGCAACGTGCCAAAGACGAAGTAAGAAATTAATTAATTAATTTTTAAGATCAACTTTTTTTTAAAAATATTAATACACCGTAATTTCAAAAAATAATAATAATAAGAATAATCGAGTAATGAAGGGGGTTGCCATAATTTTTAAGAAAACCTTTGGCAATTATTTAAGCTCTGCGTTGAATTTTATTTGTTGTGTTAAAATTTTATTCGGCTAGGAAAATATGGCGGGTAATGTGTGTTAATTTGACGGGATGATAATGGCGCTCGTTCCCGATGTTGTCATATTTGCCCCCTTCGATCTTCGCCTCCCATCACCGTATTAAATAAAAATAATGAATAAAATTTTTGTTTATTAGTGTTAATGTAGTTTTTGAGGGTTGTCTTAGGGTTTTCTGAACTTTTTTATCGAGAAAAATAATCATTTCTCACGAATGGGTGCGTCAGCTATGTTAGGTGACACGCCGCGCTCAGTGTGATTACTGCAGCTTAGCTCTTCGTTCGTTTAAGTTCGCCGGTTGCGTCGCCATTTTAACCTTGCCGCAGGAGGAACGATTACACCCGGCACCCGTGATTTCGTATGACGTCATTCTTCACAATAATTATTATTTTATTTTTAATGATTTTTTTTTATGATTACATGTAATTAGAAATAAAAAAATTAAACTTTTATTTTTAGATTTAGATTTTGAGTACAATGTCATGTACATGTACCGGTACATTTATTTTATTCTTTTAATTTTATTTTATACGCTGTAAAATATAGAAAACTTAATTTTATTTATTTAAAATTACTATTATTTTTATTTTAGAATTCAGTATAGTACGGTACATGTTTTTCATTTATTTTATTTAGATTTTTTGACTGTTGTTTTTTTTTTTTTATTATTTTTTTTAATTTGCCGTTGAATCGTGTTGGTCCCTGCTATACCGTCGTCTTGATCAGCTGACGAAGTGTAAATAAAAGTCAGCTGACATCGATGTGCATTAGAAATTTTCTTGTTTTTTTTTTCTTTTGCACAATTATTATGCGGCAGCTACTCCTAATTAAAATAATCTTTTTATTTTAAATACATATCGGGTCGAGTAAAATAGGACCGAGTGGAGTGGCGAGTCAGAAAAAGCGACATGTGTAAACTCGTCTATTCGCGAAGCCGCCGAGTAGACAAGCGGGTAATTAGAGGCGAGTGGACTGTGGAGTGTTCAAGATGGGAACAAAAATTTGCGTTTTATAAATATCGTTCCCAAGCTTTTGAATTTGCAATTTATATTTTGTTTGCTATTCACGTTTACGTACCGTAATACTGTATTTTAAGTTTTTATTTTTGTTAAAACTATTGACTGAGTGTATCTATTTTTTTTTTTTTTTAGATTTGGAAGTTTTGGGTAATTAACGTCATTGGCATTGGAGCACTGCATTACAGGTCGAACGAAAACTACAGGGTCCATTTAGCGAACCGGAAGTTGACCGTACGGGGAAACCTTGCGGTGTTAACGAAACGGTACGCGCAAAATTTCCGGATGAGCTATTTGAACCGAGGTTAGTGGTTTCTACACTACAATACACTAAATTTATTTTAAAGTTTCTGATTAAATTAATATTTTTTTTACTATTAAAAATGTCAATGCGTTAAGTAATGCGAGCTAATAAAAATATTTAAAGAAGGGGCAAATGTATTTAGATAGTATATATGTCGTCGAAAACAATTCAAAGTTTCGGGTTTTTTTCTTCTCTAAGCGAATATTATGTGTGCAAAACATGAAGGATCGTTTGACTATTTTTAGAAATACAGTAATAATAATAATAAAAAAATTTGTTGATTACGCGACGCCTAGTGATCATCAAAATAATACGTGGTTGTTGTTTTTTTTTTTGTTGGTATACGGTGTTGTGAAAGTCACGTTTTGTATTTTAAATTATCGTTTCTGTTCTCAAAATAGCTTTACAACGTAGGCTATATTAAATTTTATTTAAAGATGTTACTGTACGAAAACTCTTCCATTATTTTGAAAATGTATAACCTTTTGCGTTTCATAAAATGGCGTTCCAGTGTGTTTGAGTTTGCATTTTATATACAGTACAGTATAATATATATACATATTTTCTTTTCTTCAAATTTTTTGCCATTAAAAATTAACTTTTATACCGTAATAATTTGTATAATTATATAAACATTTTTTTATATTAATTTGCGCGTTGTTAAACAAAATAATTACAGTAGCGCAACTATCTTTAGCCTAACATTATATATATATTATTTCAAACGCCCGAATTAACATTAGATGAAAGACAATAATTGATCTTGTATATTTTCAAAATCTGATGCCATCAATAATTAATTTAAGTCCATGAGTGAATTTTAGTAGTTTGCGGAATATAAAATAAATAAAAGGTATTAACAGTGAAACTAAAATAGAAAGTTTAAGCAAAGATTAACAATCCAATTGTATCGAGGCAGTTGATAAAATGCTACGTTTATTTTAGAATAAAATCGGTTAATAAATTAAATTACGGTATCGAAAAGCTACAATCTGAATAAAATTTTTCAAAATAAATTCAGTTTATTGAAATCAATGAATTCATTCAAAACGAACCGATTAGTTTTGCCTTAAAACGCCAATTGTCTATCGTCACGCAAACAGTGAAGTGGGTTTATGCATTGAAAGAGTACGAATTTATTGGGGAAAAAAATTTTTTAATAGCAAATATAGCTGCTGTATAGTTATGCATAAATAGCTATTGTCAATTTGGTTAATTTTATTCGAAACAAAATGCTGAATGAGAAAATAAGCGTTAACAATGTGTGCCCAGTTATAATTTTTCAAGTAATAAACCAAAATTTAAAATTACGGTACTCTTAAAGTTTATGCCAAATTTGATTTTAATACTCGAGTACTTAATAACAATTTTTGTAAATCTGTAAATGATTAATAAAGTGGAAAATCATTGTTTCGCATACATGTACTGCACACGAACTCAAAAGTAGGAATCCAATGACGGAAGATCTTCGAATGGCGATACAGTTCAACTTACGAAAGCCCATTAAAAGTGGGCTTAAAATTCAGCAATTTGTTCCAAATGTCGCGTTATTTTCATATATAAAAGCTTTTATGAAAGAAAGCATCTCCAGATAAATAATTGAAAATTAATTAAGTTGGCACCGCTATTCAATGTTTATATTATCATATATCCTGTACTTGCAGGGTACACTATTCGCGTGATGTACTACAGCATAATCAACTTTTTCGATGCTTGGTAATGACAATATTATTGAATAATTAGATGGTATCCAGCAATAAATTATTAAGAGTTGCAAATCACTGACTAGAGGAAGAATTTTTCCACATACATGCACTAAGGTACCGGGTAATACTAATAGTCTTACTTGCTAATACTAATCCTATTTGACAAAGTAATTTTTTGGATGATCCAGGATCGTCGTATACCGCAGGACTCGCATCTTTCCTTTAACATTTCACTAACGAAAACCTGGAAAATAAAAAATTAATTTGAAATAAAAGTACTGGTCACATTACTGTACAGTATGTATTTACTGCACTTTTAACTCAAAGAATTGATATTTTGCATCTACCACTCACTCTATTCCAACAAATCAAAATCGATCGCCTTTCATTGAATTTATGGTTCCCTAAAATTTTAAACAAAATTCTACACGTAATGTCCACGCGCCTGTGCTAAGTCTTGACCGCTGCTGCATGATTAATGACTGTATGGCTTTTAAATCCACCTTCGAAACATTAACTAGCAGCTTTAAATTATACATTACTCATTAGTATTTTACAGACCAATAACACTCGATCTGTTATTATATTATCAACACTCCAGTCTCGAATCCCTCGTGGAGAAATACCGCGTAGTAGGCATCGCGGTCAGGCAAATATGGTGACCACGATAGTCCTGTCACTCCTGAATTCTCAATAACAATTCCACATCCCATCTCTCGTTGCATACACCAAGTTGAAATTTACATACCGGTACAGTAATTATTATAAATTGAGTTGTCTAAATCGTGTATACATAATTAATTTGCAGTTCGTAAATAATTACTAAAGATCAATTCAAAATTTTATTTCTCAACGACTGCTTATTAAACGTTAATTATATATTTTTTCATTCGAGTGAGAAATTTTATTACTTTACGATTGAGTTTCATAATCTTACTTTGAATGCCCAGATTAAAAACTCATGATCTAAAATTTAAATTCATAGTCTTACCGGCTTCATAAAAGCAAGAAAAGTTACTTTTAAATTTTCCACTTAATTTCATATCCGATCCAGAGTAATCGAAACTTTAAATTGATCGTTCTATTATTAATTACGTATACTCTTTTACCATTCTTCTAATAAAATGAGGTTCAACATATCAGCAGAATGCTTACCTTGAGCAGAATGTACATCATCCTGTACTATTTTTCCAATAAAATATTTGGAAATAATTTTTGACTTTGTTTACTACCTTAATGAAGATCGATCGACTCCGATTATTCCTCAGTTAAATAATTTAAGACCAAACAATTTTGAACTGCTTCGATAACGATGATCCTAATTAAAGCGCTCACACATAATACATTACCTAATTTAAAAATGAACATATTATATAACCGTTTTTTTTTTTTTTTTTACGATAAAACACTTAAATTTTTTTTTAAAAAAAATATCGCATAAAGAATTACAAGTTTTTTTAAAAAAAATTATACACGGTAATTATGAATTAATTTTTAACCGCAATTTTAGAGTTAAAAGCATGCAAAGTTTAAAAAAATTAATCATTAACAAAAATTATTATTAAAGTGCGAGCCATCTTCTCGTTTCGATCCTTTTCCAAATCGTACAGTTCATGCGATATAAACTATCCCATGCGCCGTCACATTTCTAGGTTGCTTCAAATGACCCTAAAAAAAACTAAACTTTTATTAAATTATCAATCACTTTTAAAATTAATTTATAATTATTACTGTGATAGTAAAAAATCACAAAAACTTAAACATAAAAGAGAAAAAACACGTTTATTGCAAAGGGCTCGTTTGCAATATTAAAAAAATGTGTTTATTGCAAACGAGCCCTTTGCAATAAAAACATTTATTTTGACTGTGTATAAAGCATATATTTTTTAATTTTACAGTTTTACTGAGCCTAAATAATAAATTCAAAAATAAAATATATTTTAAAGCAAACAATAAAAATTTGTTAAATAAACTTATCTTTTATTTTTCAAATCATCCAATTGAGTTGCTCATCGTCAAACACACCGATCGACCGAGACTGAAAATAAAAATCGATAAAATTGGTAAAGTTTTACTGTGAAAAAGGAATAATAACGGCAACTTATCTTTTTTGATCCAATCATCCGATTGAGTTGTTCATTGTAAAACCACACCGCGAGTCTGAAAACAAAAATTGAAATTTAGAAAACAATTATTCTATTACCATTAATTTAAAGTAGTTAAGTTTAAGTACCAAGCAGTTGAAGTTCTATTCGTTTAATATCAATCGTTTGCTTACTATTATATCTCCGCTCTTCCTCCAACAATTTCTTAAACTTTTCGATCGGCATCCCAACATTTTTAACGGCTCTAAAATGAAAATAAAACTCAATTAATTATAGAATACATTCAAATCGAAATCATAATTAATTGCTAAAAGATAACATTAAATTACGGAACGAAATGGCATGCACATTTCTTTTTTATTTCAGTGGTCAGTTGAAATAAAAAAGAATTTTTTTTTTGGCGTTGAACTTTTTTTTAACATTT